>JAHWFP010159975.1:14415-46796 GCA_023313725.1 Lithobius niger | reverse complement strand
GGAAAATGGTAACTGTGGTTTTTGGTATTTTAGGTATCGTATGGAAACTGGTAACTGTGGTTTTTGGTATTTTAGGTATTGTATGGAAAATAGTAACTGTGGTTTTTGGTATTCTATGTCTCATTTTACTAACTATGAAGTTTTTCCTCCCTACACCAGTATTGGCTAGAGACGAGTTCAGCTTCTTGCTGTTGATAGGAGAATGTAAAACATTGTTCGATGGGGATAGAAACATGGTGGTGTGCTTGCATGTTGCTATCTGATCAGCGCACCAATTGTGCCAAACAGCTGTTGGTAGCTGTAGAGCGTACACTGCAGTGCTTTGAGTGCGGGATGACCTGCCAGGAGCATGACAGAATGTGGGTCAAGAGCTATATTATCAATGACGCGTAGGATGCTATAGCACGAGGAAGTTCTTAATAGGAGGCTCTTTGGCGACCGAACTTTATTCGACCCATATTCCACCCAAATTTCTACAGTTTCGCCAGTTTTTGACCGATTTTGACATTCCAATGCATCACTATAATCGTCTCGACAGACCTTTACCGGTGAAAGAGTTAAAACCAGCTGATTTAAATAGTAAGAAGGTATTTAGTGAAAACGTGTATACGATTGATTTTTTAGTAATAAACTCGCTGAAGCTCGCTCATTCGGCATCGTCTCGCTTTGTTCAACAAAATATCTACTTGACATTCTCATGCCAGACGGAACTTCAAATCGTTAAAAAAAAAAACTGCACACAAGCTGAAATAATTTATTGTTCACAGAATTTTCCGGCCCACATTTATTAAAAAAGAAAAAAAGCCAGTTGAGGATGTGGCCATAGCGACTAAGGCGCTATGCAAGTGATCTGGGGGCGAACTGGGTAGCTGGTTCGAATCCGGGTCATGCCACTCCGACGAAACGTAAGTTCATAAAGGTGGCTTACTGAACTACGTTATTTCTTGTGTATGATTTTCGCTGTTGGCTTAATTTCCAATTTCCTCACATTTATTAACGCACGTTATCCATGTTCATCAATCTTCCGTGCAATTTAATTGTTTAAATCTCAACCAACATTGACTTTTGCCCTGATTTTCGTCCTCTTCACTTCCTCCCATTCCCCAACCGGCTCGTTCATTGCGCTTCATATCGCTTCGCTCGAGAGCATTGATCTTGTTACAACTCTTATGCTACTGGTAACATTCCAAACCAAAATGATGACGTAAATGATCTGGCAAATCATCAGTGTTGTACGCGTTTTTCGTTAGGCTTCAGTTCATAAACCAACGAAATCTTGAGCCTACTCCTGAATTGATGAATTTACAAAGCCCCTCCAACCCCGCAATTAACTTCCTTGTTAATACTGAGGTAGTGACGCAATTGCACCGGAAGTGGAAATGGAAAACGGGCCTTCACCAAAACGAGGCTACGTTAGAGGCCGTGCAGCGCGAACAACAACAACAGTGAAGATGTGATTTCAGTAGGGACGATTTTACACTGCCTGAAGTAGACAAATGAAATCCTATTAAGCTGTCGAAAATTTGCGAGTGTAGTGAAGTATCAGACTGTTGATATTTGTGCATCTCCAATTTATGAAGAATGAGTATAAATTGTGATCGACGTCCAACTATTAAGCCTACTATTTCATTTCTCTTTGTTTATCTCATTCGCCACAATTATTAAGAATTCGCCAGCAATGAAGACGCTAAAATGGGGATCTGCACTGTATTGAAATTATCCATAAGGCTCATTTGCGAGCACATCTGATCCTTAAATGTTTTAAGGCGAGTCCTGCACGTGTGCCTATTAAGGCTTTCAATACATTTGTTCGCCCCCATTTTAGAATACAGCAGTGAAGTGTGGAACCCATTCCTAGTTAAAGGTGTGAACAAGATTGAAGCGGTCCAACGAAGGTTTACTAAACAATTGCGTGGAATGGGTGGACTTACCTATGGGCAAAGACTTGATACGCCCGGTATGGAAACCTTAGAAGTGCGTCGGATTAAAATTGATCTGAGGTGTTGTTACAAGCTCATTTGGGGCCTAACCCATTCAGGCGCCAGATCCCCCTACTTAAACTGAAGGAAGGAAGACCTCTTAGGGCCCATCCACTTCAAATTGCCCGGGATGCTGCCAGACTTAATTGTACACAGGATTCTTTTATTCTTACAGTTGGGAGGATTTGGGACACTTTGCCAGATGAAACTGCTGCGGCCCCTTCGTTGTTGAATTTTAAAGCTAAGCTTAAGGGTTTGCCTTCAAGTGCAAGTGCAAGTGTTTCCGGTCATATCTAGACCGGAAACAACTATTACAATCCTCCTGCGGGCCCCACCCCTCAGTATTGAGGACCAAAACCTACGACCTTCATTTGTAACGGACCTCTCCAATTCCGACTTCAATCTGCCCACCTGTAAAAATATGAAGGACTCCATTTTCAATCCCAAAACAGATTCGTCCAGGGGAGTTGTGTATGTTAATAAATGTGACTCTTGCAACCACATCTATGTTGGGCAGTGCTCTAGACCATTAGGAGTCCGCAAATGCGACCATGCAGGTGCTTTGGCCAAAAATTGCGAAAAATATGCTGTTTATAAGCATGCTAACACAACACACCACACAACTTTAGTTAGCGAAACCATGATACTGTACAAAGAACCAATAGAAAAAATCAGAACCCAGCTAGAATCCTACACCATTTGTGCAAACCATAACAGAGTAATGAACACAATAAAAAAAACTTCCCAATTCATCTCCAATGGAGAACTCTCTTCGAAAAATTGCCTATCAACATCAAATGACTCGTCCGTGACGTCACCCACAACATGGCGGCACCCAGCTAGGTTTTACAGGGCTGGTCCCCTTTTTTGGCTTTGTTTTTTTTGATTGTAAGTATTGAACACGGTACCTTCATTTTTTTAATGTTTTAACGATTTTGTTGTATTCATTCATTGTCCTTTGTCTGTAGGTGAACAAGACACACAAATGTTCGATTTGTGCTGAAAATTAAAATAGGTTGTTTGTTACTTATGAACTGTGAGTCTGGTTTGTCAGGAAACCCCTTGCTGAAAAAAAAATTGTCAATCTAGTTTTTAGATGTTGAGTTTTCCTTGATTTGTAAACACACTGGAGGGCTATAAGTGGCCTTGTGCCCAATCGTTTTCTTTTCCGAATGGAATAAAGTTGTTATTATTCTTACGACTTCTCTCTAGACAACAATAATGTTGGCAATGTTGAGGTTTATTATTTTGATAAATCTCAGCTTTACGACAGTAACATGTGAACTGACGATTTTCTCAGTGTGTTTGCCGTATGACTTTCGAAGAAGAACAATGGTTTTGTTTCTTCGAAAATTCAAGTGTAGTCGTGTGTTTATCACAGTGTGGTTGTGCAAGTGTAATTCTCCAAATTAAAATGTAAAATTCTAACTACTCTTACCGCTGGTTACCGGTTTTTAATGAGATTAATTATCTCCGTCACATGTCCTTCAGACCAACTTTCTGCTTTACATTTTAGGAGGTCTTGCCAGTAATGTTGTTACCTGATCCCTGTTGTGTGAGGAACTTTTTTTTTCTATTCAGGTAAGTAGTGCTGCGTAAGCTGGACAGTATAAGTGGTGCCAGAGCCTTACAACGGGAACCACGTCTTGCTTATAATTATGTTTACAGCTAATTTTGTTTCTCTAACTAATGGAAAATTCTACTTGGCAAACTTCGCCGCTCATTAAGCAAACGCCAAGTGCACCGAAATGATCGGAATAATTTCGCATTTTTTCCTAGTGCTTCAGGTTCATAAACAAACGAAAAACAAACTATAAACTGTCGCTAAGGCTACAAGAAATGCTCAGTATGAATGGTTAAAAAATGCGTTTATTGTGAAAGCATGTCGAGCTTGAGTGTCTTTTTTAATAAGAAATGCTCAGACTGACTGACCGGGAACTGACATACGACGGGAATATGCGTACTGCTTTTCTTATCTGCAGCTTAGTTTCTCTTAAATTTTATTTAGGTGTCTAGTTTAATATTTCCTTTGAATCCAGTGTCTAGATAATCACGGTTCAACGTTTCAGCAGAACTGAAATATGAAAAACTAAAATGTTAACTTATTTCTTTTAAACGAAATTTTCGATTTATTTAATACTTGTAATGTAAATGTAATCCGATAACTTAATAAAGAAGATAAAATCATGGAACACGTGGTCCTAATGTAAGCCTTCAGCATGTAGTTCCATGTTAAACGTCAAATTTTGGAATCCTATAGTTTCTCCAGAATTGATATACACCGACGAAATACTGTATTTGGGATCGTGTCATTATCTATTTTGTTGCATTAAAAATTTTAATGACAACAATCAAACCGTTTGTTCTGCACAGAATGGCCATTTGTTGTTGTTGTTGTTGTTGTTGTTGTTGGGACTTATGCCTTCATCTGGAGTTCTATCCCATGAACCAATTTTCATCCTTGACAGCTTAAATCGTAGGTATGAACAAGGCCTAGAGCCTTTTGCACGCAATTTACCGTGACTACAATGATGTTGTTTTTCTTTTTTATTTGGTACATTTTGCTCTCACCTAGAGATCGAACCGCTGAACCGACTTTCAACTTTTATAAGCTAAAACTTAGCTACAGTACTAACTACAACTATGGCATTCTTAACGTTATTTTAAAGTGACTACTATATTCTTGATGTTGTTGTTCTTGTTGGGAGAATTTTGCTTTCACCTAGATATCGAACCAGTGAACCAATTTTCAACTTTTATATCTTGGAACATCGGTATTAAGAAGAACCAGGGCCAGTTGAACGCCATTTTAATGTGACTGATTTATCTAAAAAAAAACCTTCATCTCAGTTACTATACCTCGTAACACGATTATCTCATATCAAAATTCTAGTCATGTAATTTACCTGAAATATCTCCAAAGGGAAACAGGAGGCAAGAGCGACTACCTAGTCGTATCCGGTCTTATGTACAGTTCTGCCTCTACCAATGGTGAGGCGCACACACCTATCACGCATTGCAACAGCTATCGCTATTATATAATCTAAAAGCAGTAACCATCAGAACTGCCGATTAAAAATGTGTTAGCTTTTAGGCTTATTTTAGATTTTAGGCGTATTTATAAACTTGTAAGCCTAATTCTTACCTGGAGCTTTAATTTCGTAAGTAGCAGCTAACGGAGATTTGATTTGTATAGTACGCCTATTCATTTTTGCAACACGGTGCGCTTTCGGGCAAACAGTTACAGTGTTAAAGAGACACCAGACCTGCCGTATAACATTCAGCCTGCCTTATAACAGTTTGCGCTGATCGCCTTCCGCGCATATACGAACACTAAGGTCATCTGAGATAGTAAGCTGCGTTATTCGCAGCGAAGAACGTGGCTACTGTCTCTTCTGGCATTGTGCCCAATAGACGAACCAGCATGAACGCATTAATCGTGTCGTCACAAACCGGAATGATTCTCGTATTTTAACATCACAATTTATAATTGTCTAGGCTAGCGTCTTATAATTTTGCTTCGGCGATCTATTGGAATAATTAATTTTAATTTTTACCGCTTTACGCTTTTGGATTTTTGATCTCATGGTAATTATTAGCAAATTAGTACATGCACACACAGAGATGAAACGTCATGGTTATTGTAAGCGCGCAAAGCATCATATACTTGCGGGTCGTTCGTAAATAAAGTTCCATTATATTCAACAGAAAATCTCCTAGACGCCACATTTTAAAAAGGATTTTTAGCTAGGGAAAGACTAACGGTCAGTAAATTGACCTTTGATGCCATACTTGATGTGGAGGATCGATAAAAATGGCGCTGGGAGGTATATCCCTTTACACGTAATGCGTAACGTAGCCTATATATAGAGCAGTAGTAGTAGGGAAGTGATGGGAAAGACGCTGTTGATGAAGCCAGGAGCTACTCGTAGCAACTTGACGTTGCCGTGGTAACGTGATTTTAGGCCTAATTTTCATTTTTTAGGCCTAATTTTTTTAACTAGGTTTAATTTCGTAAATAGCAGATAGGCCTAAGGGAGAATCTGGTTCGATGGTAAGCCCATTCATTCATGCAACAACGCGACGAAACTATTTTAAACGAAGCTACAATGCTTTTGTTTTTACGGCTGCAGTGTTATCCTTAGGATTTCAATTCAACGATTAAATGTTGTTATTTAATTTAGTTACTCGAAGAAGTCTATTACCTATAAAATGGCAACGATGTTTTAATTTGCCATGTTATTTACCTAACTTCTCACACTGAATCTAACGTTGTAAACAGTGGTCGTCAATATCTGGTACCGTTGCGAAGTTGAAAAAGGCGACGGACGGACAAAGTTGTTGCAATAGTCTTCTCAGCCGGTACGGCTGTACAGAAAACTAAAAATAACAGACATCAGTATTAAAAAAAAAAACCGCTTAAGCATAGTTACAAAATACGAATATAAGCCTAGATTTATAAAATGTTCTTTAGGTCTACTTAGAACGAAATACGAACGCTGAAGCAAATAAAATTACCGTTTGGATTATAAAATGCGATGGTGGCTGTAATAGAGGAAAACATCGTAAATTTTAAAGACAAGAAAAAAATCTTTCGAAATTGTGTTTTTAATATTCAAGATTGTATAAGTTAAACACTGACTGCTAAATACTGCGTAAATAAAATCTGGCGTCCAATCTATTAAGAACCGTTTTGCGGAAAAATAAAACAAAAATTCTCACACCGGATGCCTGTCCTGCTTTCACGGACTCTACAATTTGTACAATTTAGTACTCAACTCCTTTCTATCAAAGTTCCCTTCTATTTCGAGAAATTAAATCTGGAAAAAAGTTTCGTCGTCAAAGATGCAAATTATCCATTTCGTAGAAGACTCAAGAATGAACCGATAATTCGCTCTATACAATCGGCAGAATTATCCTGGGGAGATTCCCAGTGTCATTACATACACTCATGGTCGTTTAGCGATTGCAAATTAGTATCTCATTATAATTCCTTCAAAATTAAACACTTTAGGTTTTAAATAAACAAGTATGTACATATTTCTCTTTACTTCACATCAGGTTTAATTTTCAAAGGTAAACTAAAACACCATTCCACCATCTTTTGCTTCACTGCAAAGCTCCAGCTGTCAGAAATCTTAATAAGGAGGGCTCGCATGGGAGGTGGAAGTAATCCATCATGCTCAACACCCAGACGAAAATTTATCTTTCGCTATAAAAATTACAAAAAAAAAGGCTTACATAGCTTCGTGTGCACTGACACGAGCTTCGGCAGCTTACACACATACCTTGCTGGGAAGGGTTGGGGGGATGGGGACGGCTTCCTAACGAGATATGCGATCCATAGAGGATATATTTGTCAAATTTATGACGCTCCTTAAAGAGACGGAGCCTTTCGGCAACCAGAGAGGTTTATATTATTAATTCTTGTTGAAAGTAAAAGGATGTAACGATTTCGGACTATAAAAATTTCAGGGATGTCGTTTAAAATTTACGTATTCACACGGTTCAGTGGTATTACTCGACCCATACGGTTCATCCTTTACCCAGAGCGCTTTCTTTTTCTTTTCTAAAAATTTAAGAAATGCTGTTTGTTTTGCTTTGAAAACACTTTGCTTTGAGTACTAAATTAAGCTGAAAGCTTTTCGAACAGGATAAGAAAAAACCCAAACCACTGGTATTTTCCCTCAAATTTATTGGGTTTTTTTGGGAGGTTTTATTAAGCTTTACCGAGCTTTACCGAGCCTAACATAGGCTTCACTTTTATAGTTCATGAGTGTTTTACATGCACAGTACTAATGATTGTTAATCTCAGTTAAGCTTTCCACCAATTATAGTTATGCTGTAAACATAATAATGTAATAATGTGATCACGAAAATCTTTTCTTACAAGCAGTTAAACAGTTTGAAAATATTTGAAAATTTATCACAAAAGGTAATATTAACCTTTTTATAGGTTAACGGTTGATTGCGTTTAAGATCTAGCAACAGGCTGGAAGATTTTTAATACAGAAATGTAAAAAAAAAAAAAAAATAGGTAAAATAGGTGAACAAACCGACTAGTGGGGTTTATTCAGGTTCATTGTTTTTTTTTCGGGTAAACCCGGTTTTTGTAGGTTTATTGTAAACTAGAGGAAGCCTGTGCTATGCACGGGGCCGGTCATGAATTAAGTTTACGGACACATTTCCGGGACATTTTCCCGGGACATTTTTCCGGCACTCTTCCCGACGACTTGTCAGATTGATCGACCACTCATGCCTGCCTCCTGTTTGCATGCAGGTAGAATGGGAGAGCGCATTTTCAATGCGGGCGCGAGGAGGGGAGAAGTGGTTTTCCTTTTAGCCTTCCTTTTAGCCCGCCTCCAGGATTATTATATAGATAGGCGTAAAACTTTTTTTCGTTTAGAGAATTTGAGAAGTAAATGTGCCTCCGCAAAATTTTGCAGCGTACCTCTTTTTAAGGTGGCCACCTATTTTTCCGGCGCACACCTCCGCCTTACTACAAACTAGTTGGCAAGCCTTAAGTCTTCGCCATCTTGCGTCCACATAGACCACAGCTCATCATGCTTTTTTGTTTCCCAAAAATGGCGAATTCAATTTCCAACGTGGTACAAGGCATTACACTACAACGATAGTTTATTTGTTGCTAGCTGTTCGCACGTCAAAAGTAACGGGGATTTACAGTGTGTACCATTCCATGAGAACTAGTAAGTTATGTTGATTTTATGGTGAAAAGAGATTAAAGTTTTGTGTGTGATGTCAGTCTTGTTAGGCGGCAAATTTTACTGCCTAAAATTAGTTTTTAGCATTGCTGCCTAAAATAGTGGAGAGTCACTATAACTGTGAAAATACTGACGCGCCTGTTTCGGCCACTGCCACCGTGAAAAAGTGTGATTTATTTATGCAAGCTTAATTTGTCGGCGCACACCTCTATTTATGGTGCGCACCTCCTATCTTGAAAAGACGTGTACGCCATTGATTCGATTTCACCCCGAGATCGAACCAGTGAACCGATTTTCAATTTTTGTAGCTTAAAATATAGGTGTTGACAAGGACCAGGGCATTTTAAACGCTATTTTAATATGACTACAAGATTCTTGATCTAGTTTGTACAGGACAGTTTTGCCTTCACCTAAAAATGGAACCAATAAACCGATTTTCAATATTTGTTGCTTAAAATGTTGGTACTAGCAAGGAACAGGGGCTTTTAAACTCTTATCTTAACGTGACTGCAATATTCGTGTTGTTGTTCTTGTTGGTACTTTTTGCTCGCCCCCGGCGATCGAACCAATGATCAGATTTTAAATTTTAAGGTTCAAAAAGTAGGATTTAAAACGGTACAGGGACTTTTGTTACCGTTGGGACTTTTCACCTTTGTTGTTTTATTTTTTTGGGGGGGCATGAACTCAAACTGGCTTATCTACCCCCACAACGATGAGTGGGACAATTTAGCTGGTGATAGCCAAGCAGGAAACTCAGGATCTTAGATATGCCACAATCGGCAAGTCAAAGATGTTTTGACAATTCGCCTTTATCTCCAAGCTGAAGCAATGATATCGTAATAATAGTATAGCGACGATGCACGGTGTGTCCGTGCACCCAAATTCCCAAGCGTCAGATGTTGAATGTTGAGTTATTTTTTGGCCGCATGAGGGAGGAAACCGGAGTACCCGGAGGAAACCCTCGTGCAACGGGCGGGAAATAACCGGAGAAAAACCCATACATGTACACTTCCCGTCACCAGGAACGAACCCGGGTCTTTTAAGAAGCCAGAGATGTATAGCTGGGACTAGGACGCCTATCGAATCTGCCGCCCCGGCTACCCGTGCACCCTGACGACAAACACAAATTGCTCAACTTCGTTTACGTTCTTCCAATAAGCAATAGCAGAGTGATTAATGAGAACAATTTAATACCAAGAGTGTTCTGCGTAGACAAAAAAAAACCTGAACGGTATAATCCTACATATAAAGCTGCAGATATGAATTTTAGTGGAAGCCATCTGATGAAGAGAACTTAGCATCAAAATAGGTATTAAGACACGTATGATGATAGATGTTAGATATCTAGCCTAAATCTCGTTCATCCGACAATTGACTTTAATCTCCTTTATCTCATTAAGTCGAACCTTTTATCCCTTGTTTATTCATTATCTTGCAAATTTCGTTTATCTCCTTTATCTCAAATTTTGTTTATCTAATTTATATTAAAAAAAAGTTCATCTCAATTACCTAATATCGCGATTATCTCACAATCATGTCAAAATTCTAGTTCTTTAGTTTATCTGAAATATCTCCAGGAAAAAAATGTTAAAAAAAAGCTTAAGCGTATAAATTACGGGTGTACACCTTTAAAAAACAGTGCTCTAAAGGGCCAGATACAAGAAAGCGACATGTACGCCATCAGTGTCGCACTAAAACGTGTAAAGAAGCGCCAGCTTGTTTTTACGGAAAATGGACTTTTTTTTATACGTATTAGTGCGACGTTGATGGCTTACATGCCGGTTTTTTTGTCACTGTTCCTTTAGGGATTTAAACAGGACAGAAAGCCAAATGGGCTCGAGAAAGATAAATGTATAGGGATGCAAACCTATTTACGTTGAAATTGCCTTTTGGACTTAAATGTCAGAATGTCTGAGCAGGGAGTTGAACTCACGACCTTTGAAACCAAAGACCGATATCCTGCCCCTGAGCCGTATTGAAACAGTCTGTTCCTTTAGAGCAATGCGTTTTTTTAAGGCTTACATCCGTACTTTGTATAGAGCAGCGTCATGTGACGTCATATTGGCCACGAGATAGCATCTGGAGGGGATAGCTACAAGGGACACTAGATTAAAATGTAAGGGAAAACAACGGCACTTCTAAGTCAAGACAGTGCTTTGAGAGCAGTTTTCTTAGGCTTAAAAAAACGTTGTTTTCTCCAACAACAAAAATCCCGCGTTATAGGCTTAAGAAATCCAGTCTAATAGCATTGGCTTCAGTAAGACGACCTTCTTTTCACCGTCCAGTGCCCCTTGCAGCTAACCCTGTTACTGGCTCCACCATAGAGTTATATACAATAATACTACGTTATGTCACTGCTTTATACTAGAGCAGTGACACGACGTAGTATGATTGTATATAACTCTACACTGAAGCCTTAATAGGTTAGCTGCAAGGGACACTGAAGAGAGCAATAGAAGGGCGTCATACTGAAGCCGATGCTGTGAAGAGTGATTTCTTAGACCTAAAACGCGCGATTTTTGTTGTTGGAGAAAACAACGTTATTTTAAGCCTGAGAAATTCGCTCTTCCGTTGTTTTTCCATCCATTCTTATGTAGTGCACCTTGTAGTTATGCCCTCCAAAACCCATACTGGTGCCAATATGGCGGCAAATGTCACTGCAATAGCTTTTACCACTAATATTTACAAACATTCAGCAATATCCTTGACACTGATAGAATCTCCCACCCATTCTAATCTCATTGAGGGTGAATCGGAATCCAATCCGGTTGCCCTTCACGGACATCTTTGCCGCCGAGTTCCATACGTCGAGATATTTGTAAATTACACCCACACATGTTGCTAGTTCCCACGTGTCCGTCCCCACTTACCCGTAGAGCTTCGTCGATTTGGCGCCAGGCGGGCTGTTCTCCAACAATAACGGTAATGTGATTCCATTGAAACTTCTGCAGTAACGCTATGACGAATTTGGACACTTTGCTGCTGTCCGGGAGTGTACGGGCAAATGTCGGGAAGAATTCTTTGTTGGACACCCGCTCGTCGGAGCATTTCTGGAAAGAAAAAGGCAAAAAAAAAAATTAGAAATAATGCGCTAATCGGATCAGGGCTCGAAATGAGCGGTATCGCATCGCAGTTTGCCCCACAATTTTAGACGTTAGTGATACAAAATTGAAATTTACGTAGCAGTTTAGCGACGCAGCATCATGGCGAAAGAACGTCATAACTATGTTACAAAATTCTTTTGCAGTAGGCCTAGCCCGTTTATAATAGAACAATCATTCTGTTTCGTAAAATTCTTAATTCCAATCCCTACAGAAGTTAGGTTATTTTCATACCACGTGCAAAGAATGAAATTGAATGATACACAGTCGTAATATAAAGCTTTAGAATATTTAGATATTAAAAAAATGATGCAATTTATACGTCAGAATCACATTCTCTTGTTCTAGCTGAACGATCAATTAAAACGAAAACACCGTTTTGCCTGCCTTACAAAACAATTATGCTTCATGAAAACTGCTAACCATTATTTTGCGATTACTACGCAAATTTTTATTTTGTATAGCAATTATGCTACACACTTTTTTTTCTGGACATTTCGAGCCCTGGGACAGCAGTGGCGTAACTAGAGCGCTTCTGCGGTCAACGGGCCACGCGGAATAAAGGGCCACAACACACCACCCACTTGCATGGCTTCCTGTGTGTAAAAGGCTTAACGCTCGGTTTCACGTAGCATGTGAGACGCTTCGTCCAAGTGGTGCACTGAAGTGAAAGCACGAAGAACGAACTACCCCAATTGATGAGTGTTAGCGGGACGCACAAAAACGTGGTCATCCTTTTATTATTAGATTTACCGGTGTTGCAGCACAAAACGAACATTATTTTACGGTAATGCTGACTATTTTTGAAGTCTTCGGACGATTTACTACTGCATCAAAGGATCGTTTAACACATTTTTAATGCGAATAGAAAACGCCGTAGCATATTCTACAGTACAATACATACGTACTACATACCTTGGTTCTTCTTCTCTTTGAAATTCATGAAATTAAACCTCCGGAGGTTTTGTATTGCCGTCGAATGGACAAAGAGGTACGTAGCATGAAGCCATTGTTGTTAAATTTTAACAATTTGGTGCTAATGCAGTGTTTTAAGTTTAAAATCCGCCTATTGCGCGCCATGAGTACCTTTCACAGTTCAATCTGCATGCTAGAGCAGTTCATTTTCGGGGTGTTCGCAACGACGGGTGGCAGAATCGGCGGCTAACTGGACGACGCGTCGAATTTCTAACCTTAAGACTTTTACATCCAGGAAGCTATGCCACTTGAGAAGAAAATTACAATGCTAGAATATGTTATACTAAAACTTTCGAAGAAGAAACAAGCATATATTCCTATGCCGTACCCACAGTAGTCACCACATCCAACAGGAGAAGGGTATAGTTGACCGTCTTGTGCTAAAGCCAAATTGCTCGTTTCAAATTATTTTACTCATGCTTAGTAAGAAATTGTACTATTTTCTTATTAAGCATAAATTAGTTCATTAGTTCATTTATTTTCCATTCATCCTTTCCATAATCTTTCTTACATGGCACACAAGTGAGTGGTACTGTTGGTAATTATGTGGATCAGCAGTATTTGTCTTTAAAAAAAAAACTGGAATCACCCGCGCATTTTTTCAACAAGCTGGGAGTTTGCCAGACTACATGGAACATTTAAAGCAAACGGCAACTTCCTCCCCTAATTCCTTGTAATAAATACAAAAAAATAAAAGCGGAGAAGCAGGTCCAACAACATGGCTGTTTTTTGTTTGTTTTTTGTTTTGTTTTTTGCAGTCATGGCTGCAATTACTTTATTAAAAGTACCATAAAAGAAACATTATCTAATAATGAACCCCTAGTCTTTGTTAAAATGCAACTTCATCCCTCAATTCCTTGTCAATAAAAAAAGCGGAGAAGCGGCCAGGTCCAAGAGCATGGTTGTTTTCTTTTGCAGCCGTAGCTGCAATTACTTTATTAAAAGTAAAAGAAACATCACTGCATTCGTGCCCAAGCGCTTGCAGTCCGGGCCTGATTCTGGTTCAGGTTTATTTGGAAGAGCTCGTCTGCTGAGAACTGAACGGCTTGCATATCTGGTTATTATGAACCGTATACATTAAAACCCTGAATAAATAAGCCAACGGGTGAAACCGTTTGGGAGACAAAGTTCAAATCAAAAGGCCGAAAGTCAAACACACGTGCTAGTAGGGGTGCAGGTAGGAAATGGGGGAAGCCAGAATTGCCCCTAGCCGACGAACAGCAGGAAGCAATGTTTAAAATTATCATTTCATGTCCAAAGTATTATTAGGTGCGATTAACTTGGTAAATGTTTTGGTGTGTTGACATCATTCCTTTGAAAGGCCGACCTATTCGGAACTTGGCGGTCCCTTTTACCAGTTTGGGTTTTTGATATATCACTACTTTTTTTAAAATTATGTATAAGGCTCAACGACTTGCCTCTGCATTCTCACAGCTAGAATTTAATCGTTATGTCAGAGTTGTCATTGCCGTGGTGACAACGCTACCTGGGTTAGCTACGTCTGACATTGTTTGAGTAAATGCTTGCAGTCTTATAATCCGTGGCAATAAGATAAGAATCCCTCCTGACGAAACAAATTTACCAGTTGCTTCTGAAGTCATATTCGTGACTGTTTTCATTGCGATCCGGCAGAGCTAAAACTACCGTTATGTATAGGAGTTCAAATTTGTAGCTTCCAGCTGCGAGAATGCGAGGACACGCATCGTGATTATCGTGCCCGAGACCAATGACTATCACGGCCGATGCCCTTGACAATCCCTGTCGTTTAACCGAGGCAAAGGCTCTGGATCAAGTACTATGAAGAGAAATGGAACACCAGTGAAAAGAAATAAAGAAACATCAGTCGTAGCATCGGTTGATATAGCGATTATAGGGCAGTGACACAACGTAGTATTATTGTATATAACTCTACGCTGGAGCCAGTAACTGGGATAGTTGCAAAGGTCACTGGAGGGGAAAAAGAAGGGAGTCTTTAACTGAAGCCAATGCTGTTAGAGCGGATTTCGTAGGCCTAAAACGCGCGATTTTTGTCGTTTTGTTGGCAGTTGCTGACATTTTTAAGCAAGTGGAGTCGTTTCTTTTCCGATTACAACCTAGCAGCATAAGGGATTGGAGAAAGCAACGTTTTTTTAAGCCTACGAAATCCGCTCTCAAAGCACTGCCTTGACTAGAAGTACCGTTGTTTAACCCTCCATTTTAATCTAGTGCCCCTTGCAGCTATCTCTCTTGTAGCCAATATGACGTCACATGACGCTGCTCTATAGTTTTAGAAGTTTAAATCGCTTATTATTGTTATGACAAGTTTAAACTTTTTATTTTGGTTATATACACAGTCTAAATAGCCTAAATGAACCCTTTAAGATACTTGCTGCACCACTTTTATGTAACTGGGACCCTTGTCCACAATTCCTGGGGGCCCCTATATGTATTCTTATGGTAACGGGAACGGGAGTTTCCCAGTTCGGGTTCGTGCTACCTAAAAAACCAACAACAAAAAAACAACGAAGTGTGGGGAAAGTAAAGTAGAGGCAAGGATTTGTGTCCTAAACTGTCACAAAGATGGGAAAAAATCTTCACATTTTATATCTCAACACAATTTCACAATTATACACAGTTCATTTCTGGCAGTTTCAGTTTGCGTCATTTCTTAACTGCCCACTGCGCAGCCTACTGCGCAAATTATAAATAAAATTTAAAGGAGTTTTTTTGCGCAATACGCCGTGTAGTTAAGAACTGATAACAAAGTGAAACTGCTAGAAATGAACTGTGTATAATTTTGAAGACGTGTTGAGATGCAAAAACGTGAAGCATTCTCCCGATCTTTGTGACAGTATATTTTAGAGTCTTTCACATGTCACATAAATAGTGTTTTGTCAAAACCAGTTTACAGTTCGAACAAAGAAATCAAACAACATTCGTGGAATTTTTAAGGTCTCAGGGACAGGGGAAAAGGGGAATCTAGGCCCTGGCCTTGTGTGCATAGTGGTGGTAAATTCAGATATGCCTTTATTTCAACCAAATTCTCCATCTTTGAGAACAACAGAAATGTCAAATGATCAGTAGGGTGGCTGGATCGAACATGGAAAATAACAAGCGGAAATAACTGATTTTTGTTTCCATCGTTTTGAATCTGACCGAATCCACTTTCAACGACCGGGTGGGGGAGGGGAGAAGGAAGGGGACGGGGTGATTGGTGGAGCGCGATTGAAAGCACAGCCAGTGGCGATGGGCACAACGAAGGATCGCCTGGCCTTTGGCATAGCTCTCTCATCCACCAGAAATGGAGAATGGATCCCAAAGAATAAAAGAAGACGGACCGTTTGGGAAGCATTGAAGGGGAAAGAATGAAAAGGAAAAGAAATGAAAGAAGAGACGGGAAAATGGAAGAGGTTTGCATAAAAAAACGGACAACGGAATGCGAGTCTTGACGTTAGTAAACACGCCGCTTGGAAAGGGGTTAGAAAGAAATATGAACTCGGTGTGGACACGCAAGTACCTACAGTAAATTAGACCTCTACCAGCCGCCGCCGCCGCCGGCTATCCACATCACGGCAGCAAAAAGTTTGGCTAGCCGCTTCTTGGCCTCCAGAAGCCCGGCAAGGTTAGCTGACGTCGGCCGTTCAGCGAACGTGTATCGATCGATCGCAATCACGTGTTGCGCGCACAGCCGTTGGCATGACGGCACGCCCGGAGTTTACGTTTTCGTATTATCGGGCAGTTCTGATTGGTGGTGGCTTCAAGGTCCTTACTGTTGCCTCCCACACGTCTGATTGCGCACTGCCAAAGCTACCAGGTCGGTATTGCGCTCTCATTTTGTGGGGATCCATCGTGCATCCGTAGCATTTCCGTCGTTATTCCGTCAGTCATGACCTTTTTTTCCTGCAGCTGTGCTCCGTTCAGCTTTATCTCTGCGTGCCTTGGATGCGAGATAATTTACTTCAATCTGCGTCTGCCCGAGAAACACCGAGTTGAATTTATTGAGAGCGGTAATCCCTTCTGGGATTTTCGCTATATAGTTGAAGTTTAAACATGAAGTTGAAATTTTAATAAGCCTAGTAACCTACTACCCTCTTCCCTCAGTACCATACTAGCTTGACCTACTTAACCTAACGACAACACTACCATCCACTCACAATGACAACAATTCCACCACAACACCCTGTCACACAACGTCACCACAAAGCCAGGTTCACTGGATCGCACAGGGAGCCGACACCAAGGAATGGGCTGCGAAACCACAAACATTGTGTAGTGTACAACAATGCGAAACTCCAACAACACAGATCACTTGTTCCAACAATGAATGCCGAATAAGTTATTCTGGAAGCTGTCGAAACTTCTCACCTGTTATGAAGCTCTCAGTCCTCTTACAACAATACAACACAACGGGATCGCAACAATGAACGAGGACGAGGAGTGCTGGGATCCACGGCGGAGGGCTGGGATCCAGGATCAATGGTAAATTCGCCGGTGCCATGGCCATCTTATCCAGGATCACAGCACTCCACCTGGATCCCAGCCCCCGTTTGTGTTAAGTGAAAAGTGGACGAAAACAAACAAATGTAATAAATTTACTGAAACAAATAAAAAAAAACATAACAGATAAAAAAAAAAAAAACAACGTTCAACAATTCACGTTACTCACAACATTGCAACCGCTGCTCTACAAACGATGGTTTCCATTAAATGACATGAAAGGAATAAAGCAACCCAATATAATCAATTAAATGGAACAATTTTTGGAAACAACATCACCCCATACGTTAAAAAAATCGTCCTAGAATTCATGTTAATTACAACATTGCAACCGCTTTCGAAATTAAACGTTGCTCTTTTCGTTGCGTGTTGCATTGCGTCTTAACGAATATTCTACACAAACTTTCTTCTGGCTAAACGCAACAATGCATTCCACTCGCGGTCACTTGCGCTCAACAATGTACGTCGGACTGATAGCTTCAAAACGGGTGAGAAGAAGGATATCGCCCGCTTTCCTCATGCTGGAATCCAACAATGGCTCGGGCGAAGCGCGCCCTCGACATTGTTAGATCCCAGCATTCGAAAAGCGGGCGATGTCCTATACAAAACTCCCGAGGGCACTTCCCGAGGGTTTATTGTTGCAATCTAGAATGGCTTCGAAAACAACCTATTCGCCATTCATTGTTGGAAAAAAGATGGTAATATCTGACCTGTAACCTTGCGTTTAAATCATGGCAATTATGAAGTGGGGGGGGGCTGCCCTTAGCCACCCCCTGGAATTTTAGGGACGAGAAGGGTCCTTTAGTTTCTTGCGCTCATTTCGATTGTGGCATGTCAAAGATCGTGGGTTTTCCACATGAATTTCTCTGGCTAAATTGGCCCTCTCATCGTCTACAGTGAGGCAGATAACCATGTTTGGGTTTGGCACCCCTAAGTAAAATCAACAACAACAACAACAACAAAAACGTAATATTTATTACGTAACCCTGGCACGTTTCTCTTCTGTGTCTTCGGGTGTCACTATGGACTTCGGGACTTCTAAATTTTTTGGTGATGAAGTTGATGAACTGGTGTCACAAACAGATCTTGCCTCAATTTACATCGGATTTCGGGGCAGTCAACAACCTCCATTGGCATTCATGCAGGATCTACTTCATGAGGGACCCGAAGGCGTTAGAGCAAATATTATAATTTAGTTAATCTGGCATTGCCCCAAGCTAGGAGGCTGTGACATGTATATTTTAAAGCCGGACTCGAAAGCAGTAGGCAAATATTAATTTAGTTAATTTAGCCCCCCCCCCCCCAACGCCTGGATATTACGTATATCTTTAAAAGGGGGCTGTAAAGTTTAGCTGAAAATATTCACTTAAACATAATTTGGATGATAACATTTGGTACGTTTTTTTTTGTCAGCCTTGTACTGCCAGGGCGGCGACTGTTCTCTTGTTCGCGCACTTGTACTCCTATTGTGGTTGTTTTAGCTTAAAGAAGCCAAACCCAAATCAGGTTTTCCACCTCATTTCGTTACGGGAAGAGCAAATTCCCACGAAAACCAACACTCTGCAAGTATTACACTCACGAGCACACGAGCAAACGGGAAGAAAAGCGTGTTGTTACTACGGTGGCTCATTAAGACATACAACAACTTTTTTCTTACAAGCAAAAAACTTTCATGAAACCGAAACTTCGGCGTTCCAACACCGGAGAAGACCCACTACAACCTAGGGCGAAGTATGGTAAATTCGCTGGTGCCATGGCCATCTTATTCTGGTTTCATAAAATTTTTGTGTGTGTAGACAAAAAATTGCTGTGTGTCCCAATGAGCTACCGTATTTTGCGATCACGCAGCTTAAAAATGGCCGGCAAACAACACTATGGAGAGCGAATTTCGAGAAGGTAAATTGCGTCAGCTAATATCTGCCACATGCGGTTTGTACAAATACCAATTGTTGTGGCAATTTGCGACAGCGCAATGTCTATTTGCTGGCGTTTGTACTTCACTGTGAGCATGGTTAAGCTTCGATTACCAGTTCCATGTTGTCTGTGTTTCTACGGTCCTTGATCTAGCGATGAGCGCTATCTGCGCTGGAAACATTATGTGAGGACACGTTGCGATTATATGAGCTGAAAGAGTTATACTACCCCCTGACCCCAGATCCCACCTCTTCTTCCACTTTTAAACAATGCTTGAACAATACATTTACCAAACATTTGGAAAGTCAACTCATTTCGAAGCCACACTTTTAAACAACAAAAACTGGAAAAATAGGGTTACAACAATTACGCATCGTGTGTTACCATGACAATCATTACGAAGCGTAATTTGGAACTAGTATTGTTAGCTTTTAAAGGGCAATCACTTCCATTTTGACATGCATGCTTTACTTTTGGATCACTTACACAATAACTAAACACAAGAACTGCGGTCAGAATACGTAACGTACGTCCGACACAACAATTTAATTATTGCATCACCAAAACACGATACGGAGACTGCCATTGTTTTGCTAGAACGCACAAAAATTAATGCCGACAGATGTCACTTTTCGATTTCGACTCGCAGCCGATTGAGATAGCTCCATTGGCTGTGAGAGATCAAGTGTCCGATGGCCTTAGCTGGCCACTACAACTGTCGGCCAGCTAAGGCCGTCAGACGCTCGAGCTCTCACAGCCAATAGAGCTATCTCAATCGGCTGCGAGTCGAAATCGAAGAGTGACATCAGTCGGCATTAATTTCTGCGCCTTCCAGCAAAACAATGGCGGTCTCCATGTCGTGTTTTGGTGATGCAATAATTAAATTGTTGTACCGGACGTACGTAACGTATTCTTACCGCAATTCTTGTGTTTAGTTATTGTGTAAATGATCAAAAAGTAAAGCATGCATGTCAAAATGGATGTAATTGCCCTTTAATTCCCCCCAATCCCGATCATACTGTAACACATGTAGGTCTACTTATTTCGGCTTTTCTAATTAGAATTCTTTCCCCCAATTTCCCATAGCCCAATTATACGTTACGTCATCGCCCAAACATTCACCTATTTTCATGCATATCTCATTACAATAATACGTAAATTGAATAAAAGGTTTCAGCCAGTAAGCATAGAGCTTTTTGCGGGCCTGAGCGGCAGATGTTAGTTAGGTGGAAGTTACCACCTTCATTTCAGTTGCTTTTATCCGCATGAGGGAGGAAACCGAAGCACCCGGAGGAAACCCTCGTGAAACCCTCGTGAATGTTTCGGAGATGACGTAACTTATATTTGGGCTACGGAAAATTGGGGGAAAGAATTCGAATTACAATATCGAAATGATTCAGGCTCCAGCTATTACTGACTAACTTGCCCACCTTAACAAAAAAAACCGACTAATCGACGATCAGTTGATTTTATTTGTTAAAGCGGACGATCTATTCAATATCAACTGTAGCCTGAATCAGTAACAAACAGAACAAGGAATACCGGCCCATATTCTTTCATCGTACGCATAATCGCATCGCTACCAACTACCACCAATGAACCCATCGCACCACGCCGCCAAACACACTTTACTGTCGCCTCAGGTTTATGCTTCATTCAGGTAACGTGCGCTCGATTACACGAATTTTATGCTCAATTCACCGTGAGCTCGAACCACGTAACCCCTTAGCTATGTTGCATTGCCTTTGAACCGTAAAAATTACTGGTTGCGCGTACATGTTTCCTTTTCAGGCACACACATTAAACACGTCTTGGAAAGTGCGTGTTCGCTAAAATACCTCCTGGAGCATTTGTTAGCCAGAGTGCGCAAAGATGGGAGTTAAGAAACTTAATACACCAGCCAAACATTATCAATTTGGCTGTTGTAACGGCTAATACGGCTAAGGCACATGTGAAAATTATCAATGTGAAAAATTTATAGACATAAAATTCCTCCAGGATAAAAGCTGAGATGAAAATAAGACGGTGTGAGTAACCTTTTGTACGTTCACAGTCCTATGAAAGTTGTGATATCCAGCCAAAACCAAAACTGGTTAAGAGAAACTGCCAAGTATCCAAAAAAAAGGTCGGCCCTTGAAGGTAGTGGTATCACTCAACCAGATTAAGGCCGCCAAGGTTAATCCTATTAGCCGAGTTAATCGCACTGAATAATACTTCGGACGTTAAATGAAAACTTGAAGATTGCTACCGCGAGTAGCAATGTTCTAGTTCATTTAATTTTCAAACTATTAGTCGGTGCGATTAACTTGGCTAATAGGATTAACCTTGGCGGCTCCTCCCTGGTTGAATGGTATCACTACGTTCAAAGGTACAAGTTTTGGTTATGGGTTTTATACCATGCGCCGTGGCTGTTTCCTGTGACGTGCATGTCACGTGACTGGGCTAGTCCAATCAGACGGCCAAACAGCCTTTGTTCACGTTCATCATTGGCTAACTCATGGTGACGCCACGGCAAACAGCCATTACATGTGGTTTAGGTGTGCAATAATGGGTGATATGGGTGTCGTAATAATGGGTGTATTAATGGGTGTGTATAATGGGTGTTAATTCATTTTCCAGCGAAAAGTTGAAATTGGCACATTGTTGCCTCAACTAACAATTTGCACCCCGCGATCTCCTCAGTTGTAAGTTTTAATGACGTCATGCACACGAAGGACGAGGTTATTTTTTTTTCACACGGTACGTATATCTCTCCCAGCAAAGATTGGGAGTGGGGGTTGGGGTGGACGCGGAATGTAAGTGTGTTCAGCAGTCCGTCTGTATGCACTCCTCTTGGCATTCTAATGCTGTAATAAGTAAAGATATCGGGAGGGGGGGGGGGGGGGGAACAAGTACGTCTGTTACCATTAAGAATATAATTATGCATTAACTGAACCTAAAAGGGAATTTTTTGTTAATGTTTTTTGGGATGGAGATCAAGTCAGTGTTTGCCATATCTTGCAAAAGGGACAAAATAAAATTCAACTATACCATCCAAATTCAACTTCTTGTAGCAAAGGGGAGGCAGGGAAGACAGGGACGGGAAGGGAGAGGGGAGGGAGAGGATTGGAAAAAATGGGGGTGGGAAGGCGGGGAGGATTAGGATTGGACGAAATCCTAAGGAGAGTATTACAGAAGGAAAAAATACCCGTCACAGTGAACAGGTAAAATTACCCTGCAAACCAAACATCGGACGAACACAGCGAAACAAAACCTTGCGCGAAATACAACCCCAGGCGAAGCCAGGTACAACTGCTGGCCAATTTATAAATCACAATGAAATTAGACTTGCAGAAATTAAAGAAGAGGTGCAGTGAGCCAGGTTTGCAAGTTAGAGTAAGGGCGCGTTTACGCGACGACTCGCTTTTGCATTCTCGCAGCTAGAACTCAATCGCGATGGCAAAGGTGACATTGCCATGGTAACAACGCTAAATGGATTAGCTAAGTCCGACATCGTTTGAGTAAATACTTGCAGTCTTATAATCCGTGCCAATAATATAAAGAATTCCTCATGGCGAAACAATTTTCCCAAACGCTTCTGAACTCACGTTATTTGCTGTTTTCGTTGCGAGGCGGCAGACATAAAACCGCCGCCATGCTGGAATTTGAAGTGTTTTCTAGCTTCTAGCTGCGAGAATGCAAAAGCGAGTGGTTGCGTAAACGTGCCCTCAATCTTGGTAGCGTTTCCTGATTTGATATCCCTACTTTTTAAGGCCAATCCGTTTTGGAAACTTGGTGGCTTCGCTTATTTACGCAAATTTTTTTGGAATGTAAGGAGCTACAAGAGTCTAAAAGAAAAATGTGAATCGATGACACAAATTCACACAATGAGGAACGGTTAGAAGGACATTAACTCACAATTTTTCTGCATCCCACGCATAAATAGTTCTGCAACATTTACATAGGTTTGAGTGAATGTAGCAAAACCCACTCAAACGAGAAAACTGCCGATTAAGCATAAAAGAAATGATGGGGGAAAAATGGATTTTGACCGCCACCAAAGAACTTTTTAAAACGCACATCTGTGGTTACCCTGTTACCACGAAAAAATCTTAAATTTTGTATCTGGCGATCATGTTTATAGTTCGTAGTTATAATTTGTGGATTTAAAAGGTCTGACAAATTTAAAGAACACTTAATTTTTTCCGTAGGGGCTGCCCCAAGTTTTATTGCACTTATCCGTATAGACCCCCCCCCCTCGTCCTACCCAGCATACTTTCCCATCTCATGACGATTTTGATTTTCTCACGATTCTAGCGTAAATGATCAAACGTTTCAGAACTAAACTTGCCAAACTAAACCTAAACCTTGTCAAACTATACCTAATGAGATTACCAACTCGGAATTTTTAATCGAGAGGAGTTTTGTTTTCTCGGTTTCACGAACTACGTTTCTCTTTAAAATTTTGGTATTAATGGAGTTTAACCGAACCACGCAAAATCACTCAATTTTGGTACTTATCGACCCAGTTTTTCATCCTCTTCTCATTTCACGTTTAAAAAATGATTGGGGGGGGGGGGATGTTTTTTTTTAGTTCTCCAAACACGTTTTTAAACGACGTAAAACGGTTCGGCCCGGACGTGTTGAAGCGGCACCCATGTTCCGGGAAACAGGGTAGCACGAAAAGGTGACTTCGAGAAAACGGAAAGTAATGTTCCAAATTAGGCTGCCTTGCTCGCGTTGCCAGCGCTTCTTCAGTTTAGGTGAAAAAGAGTTTTATTGCGGTTTTGATGTTATGTGTTTAGCCGCAGCAAGCGAGGTAGCGCGAGCGGGCCACGTAATTTGGAAAGAAGTGAAGAAGGAATATAATTTCCGTTTCTTTCATTGCGATGGAAATCAGATTTTCCAGCTACTGTCGTTTTACGTGTTTCAAATATTTTTTTCACAACTTACAACACATTTCCTCCCAGATTTTTAAATCTGAAATGGGAAGAGGATAAAGATCTGGGTCGGTTAGTAATAAAATTTCGTGATTTGGAGTGGTTCGGTTAAACTACATAATTACCAACATTTTTAACTACATTTTTTTAAAGTCGTTAAATTGTGTGTGGTCACGAGTAAGAGCGCTCTAAAATTCCAGGTACTCTCAAAGAAGATTATGTGGCAATCAGTGTAGTATTATGAATTGGACTTTGTTAACATAAATTGCTAGAAATATTGACACCATCTTGTCATCGCACTACATTTCCCCAAACGGACAAGTTTGCTCGGAAATATTTCTGCAGGCGATTTTTAATTAGACTTTGTTGACCTACTTTGAAACATGGAAACTGACGCTCAAGTAAACACGAATCATCAAAACACACTAAATTCAGTCCATCGTAAGTAAACTTAATTCCCTCCACATTTTAATTGCAAACGCCGCTGACCCATTTGACATCTGGAGTGCGATTCTTGCTTACTTTCTAACGGAATAACAAGCTTGACCTCACTGCAAACTTAACCAATTACTTCGAAATGGAAACTTCGAAGAACATTGTTGGGGACAAACATCCAAATTAAAGATAAACAGAGAGAAGAAGATCGTATGACGTCTCATGAAACAAATCTAATAAGCGTTACAGACACTCTCATTCATAGCGTGTCTAACCTAATTCTTACTTACAAAATTCTGAGAGGATTGATTGATGTAAATCTACCATTCTTTGACCTGGACCCAGGCAGGATGTACACGCCTGGACATTCTTGGAAACTTGCTATAGAGCAGTGACACGACGTAGTATTATTGTATATAACTCTATGCTGGAGCCTTAGTGGGTTAGCTGCAAGGGGCACTGCAGAGAGAAACAGAAGGGCGTCATACTGAAGCCGAGGCTGTGAAGAGTGATTTCTTAGACCTAAAACGCGCGATTTTTGTTGTTGGAGAAAACAACGTTATTTTAAGCCTAAGAAATCCTCTCTTCCGTTGTTTTTCCCTCCATTTTTAGGTAGTGCACCTTGTAGTTATGGCCTGCAAAACCCATACTGGTGCCAATATGGCGGCAAATGTCACTGCTCTATATTACAGGGTGCACGTACTAACTGTCGCAAAAATCCTTTTCTCCTGGGAAAGTTTGGAATGCTCTCAAGGAATTAACTGTTGAACAGTCCACAGTGCGTGGATTCTGTAGTATGTTAAAGCTCGAAAACCTTAGTCTTTTTGAAACGCAAATTCACACAAATTTTGTAGGTCTTTCTTTGTTGTTCCTTTAAATATATTTCAGTGTTTCGGCGCCCTTCCGCAGTCTTTCCACGTGTTGTTGGTAAACTGTATTTATTTTTTATTTACGCTTCCTGCATTACCCGCTGTTTCATCACAATTGAACGGGAGAAACAATCGATTTTTCAACGTATAACAACTGCGTAACGATAAAAGTGACAAAATAGTTAAAATTTTGGCCGAAATACGATACTTTAAAAAAGTTCAACGGATGCAAGTCTTAAATGACGTCATGCACGAAGGACTTTTTTTCACACGGTACGTATCGCTCATGACAAAGATTGGGAGTGTGGGGAAGGGAGTGGACGGGAAACGTCTTTTAGCACCTCCCCCCCCCCCCCCCGGCATTCTAAATGCTGTAGTAACTAAAGAGTTTGGAGGGGGACACGAGTACGTCTTTTACCATTAAAGGGACATCCGGCCTGCCTTATAACATTCATAAAATCTTCATATTTATTTTAACATTAATAATCGTGCCCATGCTGCCTTGGATAGACTATACAATTTGGTTTAGTTGTATACAGTTCCAATCTAATCTTCAAAATTTTTCTTCAACGGTTTATTAGTCTACGTTTTACAAAATTTACTAACTTTAGGTTTTGTGGAGGGGCAGTTGTCCCCCACTCCCTTGCCCGTGTGTTTCATTGGCCCCTGCCCCTACTCTTCACAACCTAAAATGGAAGAGTCTTTATTTCTAGTTGGAACACAGGAACTCTTTTAAGAATCCGTTTCTACCCGAATCTTCCCTCAACTTTAGTGGTTGGATCATGTCCGTCTTCCCTGAAGCTGATCGTCTATACCACAATTCACGGTCGGCTTGTTCCTTGATGCGACAGTGCTTTTGCCAAGTCATTGCACACTCAGCTCATTTTGCCACTGCTTTAAGCCGTCTTCAAGTGTTTTCGGAACTTCCCTTGGAAGTCATTACAAAAGAGATCTTCTAGCAAACTATTTTCATAAATTTCGCGAAACAGAAGTCGAGGAATTTAATTTGAATTTCAGATTCTTCCACAAAACATTCCGGCGAGGCAGTGCGGCGGTGCGATTCACTGGGGAAAATGTGCAAGTTTTTTTCTTTTCTTCTCCTCTTTCCGGCCTCATGAGGCGAGAAATTTGACAAACTAACAAGTGCTAATTAAAGATTATCGGCGGAAAATGAGTGTTTTGAATTTTAAATTGGATTTGTGAGGTCTACAGAGAGATATGCGTTGCTAAGGGGAAATTTGGTTTGCGAAAGTCCCGAATTTTTTTTTAAATCAATAATATTCACCATTATTTATTGAATTGTAAAACCACAGACACGAACTACGCAGTAAATGAAGAGAAATAGATCTTTAGCGAGAAGATAAAAACAAATTCCCGTCGTAGCAATTTTCTTCAATGCAGTCTTCGGCTGCTACAGTTGATGATTGCTTACAGACACGTAATAAAGTTTAAAATTGCTGTGACGATCCACAACGTTGGCACATTGATGGAATTGTGGATTAGTAGAATGTCCAACTATTAACTGGATGAAGTGACACGTGATCTTGAGTGTCAGTTTATGTGTCGTCTTTCAAATCTTTTGCTTGTACATTTCAAGCCTTTTGCATTTCAAGTTTTTATATTTTAAGTCTTTGACATTTCAAATCTTTGACATTTGAAGTTCTTTTACATTTCAAATCATTTTACATTTGAAGTCTTTTTACAACTCAAGTCCTTTTACATTTCAAGTCTTTATTCATTTCAAGTCATTTACATTCCAAATCTTTATATATTTCAAGTCTTTTTCATTTAAAGTCATTTTAAATTTTAATTGTTTTTTACAATTCAAGTCTTTTTACATTTCAAAACTTTACATTTCAAGTCTTTTACGTTCCATATCTTTTACAATTCTAGTCTTTTACATTTAAGTCTTACATTTCTAGTCTTTTACATTTCAAGTCTTACATTTTAAGTCTTTAACATTTCAAGTCTTACATTTCTAGTCTTTTACATTTCAAGTCTTTATACATTTCAAGTCTTTTTACATTTTAAGCCTTTTTACATTTCAAGTCATTTATATTTCATGTCTTTTAGTTGTACATTTAATCCTTTTACAGTTCTAGTCTTTTATATTTCAAGTCTTTTTCATTTAAAGTCATTTTAAATTTTAAGTGTTTTTTATAATTCAAGTCTTTACATTTCAAAACTTTACATTTCAAATCTTTTACATTCCATATCTTTTACAATTCTAGTCTTTTACATTTCAAGTCTTACATTTCAAGTCTTTTACATTTCAAGTCTTATATTTCAAGTCTTTATACATTTCAAGTCTTTATACATTTCAAGTCTTACATTTCTAGTCTTTTACATTTCAATTCTTACATTTCAAGTCTTTATACATTTCAAGTCTTTTTATATTTTAAGCCTTTTTACATTTCAAGTCATTTATATTTCGTGTCTTTTAGTTGTACATTTAATCCTTTTATAGCTCTAGTCTTTTACATTTCAAGTCTTTTAAATTTCAAGTCTTTTTATATTTCAAGTCTTTTACATCCCATATCTTTTACAATTAGTCTTTTACATTTCAAGTCTTACATTTCTAGTCTTTTACATTTCAAGTCTTTTATATTTTGAGTCTTTTAGTTGTTCATTTAAGTTTTGGCAGTTCAAGTCTTTTTACATTTTAAGTCTTTTAGTTGTACCTTTCAAGCACTGCCCTGATACAGTAATAGTATAGCCGTCTCCTAGACACACCGGCGAAAGTAGTTTCTAAACTCACGGCGAATTTTCCGATCCTTGAGCGTCACGTCACCAGTCAGCCATCAAACTCACCAGCTCCACGAGGCGGTTTTTCCCGCTAAATCCAGCAGCTAAAGATGGCAGACCTACAGTTCTTCTACGCTAGGATTAACGTAATTTACAAATGGCGGAAATTGTCGTTCACAGAACTTTACCCACGAAGTTCAAAGAAGTTAACAAGTCGCTCGACTCCAAGTAACGTACCTATCGGCTGGTATTTAACTCGGAACTGCTTAGCAACTTCCTTGATAACGCATTTGTGATGATGCGCATATGATGGTAAGCATACGAGCATGCAGAAAGATTTGGAAGGTATCATGGTTGTGACCACTAACACCCATTCCGAATATCAAAAAATAAAACATGAAATTGGGAAAAAAGGAAAAGCAAAGCAAGTGCTGCTTCTTGTGGAAAAACCATCCAAAAATTTAAAAAAAATATAAAACATGAAATGAGAATGGGAAAAGAGGAAAATCAAAGCAGATGCTGCTTCTTGTAAACCCATGCAAAAAAAAAAATAAAAAAAATAAAGCATGAAATGAAAATAAAATAAAAGTCAAAGCAGCTGTTGCTTCTTGTCAAATACCAAAGACAGAAACAATACCCATATATAAAAAAAAAAAAATAATAAAATAAACATAAAAAAAAAATTAAAAAAACACTATCAAGCTACGCCCACCTGACGTACTTCTTGAGATTGCATTTGGCTAGTCTTATTTTAAAAACAGTTACAGAAGAAGCTGTTTACAAGTTTAGTTTGTTGCAAAAGTAACCGGAATGGCAAGGACCTGGTGGTCACTAACTGCCATCCGAAGTTAAAACAAAAATAAAAAATTGTAAAGTTTAAAAGTTTAAAACGAAGACGGTTAACCGGCTGCAAACGAAGGGTTGATGGTAAAGGGTTGGAGTCACGAATGCCCTACCACCAAGGTTAGAACTACCTTGGACACAGTGGTCCCCGATGGCATCGCCAAACCTGAGGGACGAGTGAGGGGAAAAGCCGTACCATTGTCAATATTTAAAAAAATAAAAATAAATAAAATAAAATAAATGAATAACAGTTTAAAGCCTGGCCTAAACCAATTGTCAATCATAATCAAGATAAAATAAAAATAAAAAAGTTCATTGTGATAACACAAAAGTTCAAGGAAGGAATAGCTGTAACAACATCAGGTGGTAGGTCATTCCAAACTTTAACCACACAGTTCGAATAGTAAAATTTGCGACAGTCACGCAAACAAGGTTGTACTATTAATTTCAGTGAATGACCTCGCGTCCTACTGTCACCTCTGATGGTAAAAAGGCGGTCATAATCAAAAAACACAAATTGCGTAAAAGATTAAAAATAAGTACGAGGTCTGTTTTTAATCTGCGCGATTCAAGAAAATCTGCATTGCAACCTTTGCCATTATGTCCAAGTAGACAGCTGGTAATCGTTCGATGCACTTACTCAATGTGGGCAATATCCTTTATGAGGCGAGGCGACCAGACTGGACTCGCATATTCAAGAATCGGGATAACATATAGACACAGAAAGCCCAAAATAACGTTTTACAATAATTGAACATAAAACATCGTTTAATCATAGCTGCTCGGTGTCGTGCTGTTTTAACAGTGTGATTGCATAGAGAGGAACTTTTCGAAAGGTTTGTCAGACAAAAAGTAATTAAAGTTTAAGTTTTTTGTTCCAATGTGGAAGATACTACATTCTGGAGTACAGATAGGTAACTGTCATTTGTCAGCCCAGGTAACAACAGATTTTCAGGCAGAGGACAATTTTCAATGGTCATTGTATGTTATGTTGTGTCTGCACAATTTGACGTCATCAGCAAATTTGGGTATTTCTGTTTTTTGAGTGTCAAATCTGCAAGGTCAGACAGGTACAGCAAAAACAACTGGGGCCCAATGATTGATCCCTGAGGGATGCCACTATAGTTACAGGCTTTACCTTAGATAAAGCAGAGTTTATGCATTTACTTCAGATGCATTTTGCTTATCAATGCATTCAGTGAATACCTTCTAAAACTATCGACGCGTGACGTCATATTTGGTGGAAGGGGTCGGTTTTGGCGCAGTCGGTCACTGAACTGTTGGGTGTATTGGAAAAAAATGCTCGGTTGAAAGTATTTGTTCGTCCATTCTGCATTGCCTTCTCTGCCTCTTTCTTCAGTCCCCCCTCGTCAAATTGAATTAGCAGTTGTTATGCTTTGGTTTAGTTGTGAATGGGATCCTAATGGAAGACGACCAGTTTTTTGTTTCAAACAATACTCACTGATCTTTATTAGATGAACTTGCTCAGCATCAGCCAACAACTACATTCATATCCTTAGAACGGCATCGGGGAGAAAAACTTTGGCGGAATGCCATAACAGCGCCGTTTCTTTTAAAGATCGTGGTGAGAAGACGTCTTCACTCGGATTCCTTACGGGAAGTTTATCGACGCGGATTTGGAATCCGTGGGAAACCAAAATCGCCATCAGCTTTAGCTTCAAAATTCGATTGAAACTTTCGCCTGGCTGAAATATTGGCCCGAAGCCAGCCAAGACTAAAATATGGCGATGTGTGCAGCAACTACAGCAGTAGAATGCAGAGCTAAGGCGAACAATAAAGATTTTGTCCATTACTGCAGTTTAAACTTAAAGTTACTTTATTACTTTATTTTCGTAATATACCAATATTGTCAGGGCTACTCCCTTCTGAAAGTATTGTCAGGGCTACTTCCTGTGGTGACTCCCTTCTGAAAGTATTTTCAAGACACGTTGGCTGGGGGAATCTTGATTCCTGGTTTCGCCGTTTGAGTAATGAATGATTGGTTTTACCCTTGTATTAGCCAAATTTTCTTTATTCCGCATTTATGCTTACTTAACCATATGCACTCTTTATTTACCTTCCTATACCGTTATTTACCTCATGTACCCTTATGTACACTCTGTACCCTTATGTATTCTCATACTCTCATGTGCCGTTACGTAGTGTGGGGGTTCGCCATAACTAGATAAAGTGCCAAACTGAATCCCACATTAGGAAACTCACAGCCCCAAAGCTCTTAAGATGTTTGGGGGGAGGAGAGGAGGGTGAGAAACCCTGTGAATCTCCACAGATAATGAATGATGTAAACTGACAGCGAACATTTTGGTTTCCATGTCCAAATTGTGAACACTAGAGACGGTTTGTACTGTGAAGATATTATCGCGATGATGGCTAGAAGTGGTCGTGTAGGTGTAATTATACCTTTGCCTCGACACACCCACGCTGCCGACACGCCCGCAAATACAGAGAATTCTGCGTCTGTTCTAATTTTCGAGAAATACGGAAAGTTTGGACAATTCCAAGTAATTAAGAAACTTCTAGACACCTGTCCGTGAAATCCTATAATCTGATCTTGATATGGCAACCTCCCAGCTTACACCGGACCACTGCACTGTGACTGAGGTTGGCGCTAATGACCAAGCTGTCGACGCGCCATTAAGCCTCATCCCCCCCCCCAAGCTTACACCCGTTGGTCAAATGACTAACATCCCCGGCTTTTTTTCCGTGGTAGTTTCCTCCACAATTACTTGCATGACATCATCGCAAACGAATTCCTTGACTATCTCAACCATAAGTAATGCCTGCTGGCTGTAGCCGTATAGGATTGTTAAAGTACCATATTGGCCCTTGTCAACCTTAATGTACTCACACTCATGTCGAATGTGGGATGTGGCATTTCCTAGCAAACCTGTCCGTCTCCATCCCGAGATAACCTCAGCAGCTGATAAGGACGGTATTGCATCAGTTTCCCTTTTGCGTCTTATTTAGCTTTATGTGCTTTTTTTTACACTTATTACCATTTTGTACATTTATGTACCCTTTTGTACACTTGTGCACCATTTTGTACCCTTATTTACCAGTTTTTGTATCCTTTTATTCTCTTCAGTACTCTTTTGTCTCCTCCCTTATACACCCTTTCGTACACGTATGTAACCATCTTGTACCCTCATTTCCATTTCTATCCTTATTTATCATTTTGTACCCTTGTTTACCATTTCTTACCCTTATTTATCATTTTGTACCCTTATTTACCACTTTATATGCCCTTATTTATCCTTTCGTTCACTTTTGTTCCCTATTTTGTACCCTCACACCCCCTTTTGTGCACTTATGTACCATTTTGTACCCTTATTTACCTTTTAACTAAATACGGATGCAAACCTATTTACGTTGCCTTTTGGAC
>JAHWFP010159974.1:300714-336582 GCA_023313725.1 Lithobius niger | reverse complement strand
GGGGGGGGGGAGGAAACGAAGTTTGATGCTCGAAATTAGATATACTGTTTTTAATTGAAGGAAAAAGGCTATTATTTTGCATTCGGATTGAGATCACTGTGGTCGGAGCCCTGGAATAAAAATACAAGATACACTAAAAAAATGTCCGGTAAAATAATTGAAGTTGTGTTTTGCCATTTTGAACAAGGTAGAGTTCATGAGAAAAAGTTACGTTAATAATTTGCTTTCATAAAAGCCTAGGAAAAAGATTAAAATAAACCAGCTTGTGTTCGGAATGCTATAACGCATAAAACTTTAGGTGTATCATTGCAGCCGCAAAAATAACGCTAGTGTAGTCAAAGTTTTTATAGTTGCTAAAATCGTCACCTTAGTAAAATAAAAACATTGAAAACGGATCAAACATGTAAGCTAGAACAACACTGAGCTAGTCGGCTTTATGCCTGGAAACAATTCAAGAATACAATTCAATATTTACATGTTTGTAGAAAATGGCGAAGGGAATTACGTGCGTCGGCGCTCAGTTTGAGCACTTTTTTCAAATTGACGTGGAGACCAAAATTTGGTGAATTTTCCAGTTCTGTTTTCGTAGGATGACAGATAAAGTTCGGGTTTATTAAGGGCTGCAAACCAGAGTCGTTTTGGTCCATTATCCATGAAGATAGAGAATTTTAAAGTTGGAGGTGAAAAATAGGCCTAGCGCTCGTGAGCGCTAAGAAAAAAAATAGAGTCCCCAAGTTTTTGATTTTTGGTGCCGGTTCGCCTAACCAATCTTTACACCATGGAGACATGTAATTACTTTTTTTTATTTTATTCCAGGCATAAAGCTAAATCACACTAGCTTAGTTGTGTATTAGGAGGGGCTTCCTTTAAGGTACTTAACCTCACATATATGTTGGATACAGACTTAGTACGATATTTTTTATCTTGTTTGTTGGTACCCCAAATACTATGAAAAATGTCCGACTTTTCTCGATCCCCATTCTCTGCTGAGAAATTAACTTTTAATGCATTATAGCATTTTTACTGAGCTAGTTTATTTAATCTTTTTAGTTTGATCTTTTGCCCCCGGATCACTACCTCTGCTTAGCCTTCCTTCTGCAACGATTTAAATGAACGTGAACGTAAATCTGTTCCTTCTATTAATTGTCAAAGTCAAACTGTGCTTTACACTTCGTCCCCTTCCTTCAATAGTTGCAGTGCATAACACTGTAGTTTATTTTTCAGTACACCAAAATGCCCATTTTCCTTTGTCAAGGAGTTCAAAACTCCATACTGGCACATGTGTACATAGTCCCTGTTCTTTCAAACAGCTCCCAAGTAAAACATTTGTTCAGCTGACTTCTCCTCCCACTTTCCATTGGTCCCCCGGCTCTCAGCCAATCAAGAGGCCGTAGCTCTAATCGGCGTCCGCGCTTTGGTCGCCAAAATCTGATGTTCCAGCATAAAAAGCCCCACTTGCCCTCCCTCCATAGCACAGCTCGCAGATCTAAAACCAGAGGTGGTCACGGGCGGTCAGGAGTGGAGATACCGCGTTCAGAAGGTTGCCATGCCAGGCAAAGGTAGTGGTCAGTATGAGTTACTAGTTAATTGAAAGTTTATCTTAGGACCCCCCAATTCTAAATTTGTAATTCAATTTTTAACTTACCTCTTGTTTTAGAATTTTACAGTTAAGCAAGCCATCGGCATTTCTGGCCCCCTGCTTACTGTAATGTCAGAGTGGTTCTCTTCCTAAAAACCAGCGTTCCTTTGTTTATTTTAAACCACGTTTTAAATTAAACGGTAGACAGTGGCCCTTGAGGATTCGGGAGTCTTTTGCGAAAGATTTTTCTGTCTAGGACTAATTAATACTTTAGCGGATGCGAGTTTAATTAGAGGGTTTGCAGGATTGGACCCAAAAACCTCTTTTTCTAGTTGAAATTATGTACTTTTATTTAAAAGCCAGTTGTTGCTTTTAAAGGTTGAATTTTCTTTAATGTAAATTCGTTTGCTTTTGCGGAAAGCCTGTTGCTTTAATTTAAAGCCTTCTATTGTAACTAGTAACCAAAATGTAAAGTGCTATTTTCATTTGTTGTTCCTTTTATTAAACCCAAGAGTTTTTAAAACTACAAGTACGGTTTCTAGTACGGATTAATTGCTAGCGTCTAACTAATATGTAGCCCACTTTTATTCTAAACCCCCTTAGCTTTTAAACTTACCCACCGGTGGTGGCAGCCTTAAAGACCAGGTAGAAAGTTACTGGTTAGACTTATTCAATTTAGACAGGAAAGTATCTTCACTCCCTCCGGGATTGAGGCCCTACTGTGCGGTTATACTCCATAATAGTCAGAAAGTTACGAATCAGTCATTTCTACAAGCTGGATGTCAACCATGAGTGCGGAGACATTACAAGCACCTAGCCCGTCGTAGCGTCCGCCGCTACAGTTTGGACATATGGTCTCAATATTTCTGGAATAACCAGATGTTGCACCAAAAAATTCCATGACTTTCTAATGAAAATTAAAACTGTCTAGTAAAATAAGGTTTCAGAGTTTCACTGTCAATATTGGAGGGGCAGCCATCGTTTGTGTAATGATAAACAATGGATAAAATTTGATCCTTGATAGTAAATTTCTCAAGATGGTTAGTTAAGATTGGCAACGAATATATAGTTCATAAGTTCATAACACGGTGTGATTCAAGGATGTCAGACTTAAAAAAATATCAACTCAGAGTTTCAACTTAGCTATTCAGCCCCTCCCTAGGAGCGCTGGTTGATTCCCTGGTGCTGCAGTGTTTCTGTTTGATTGTCTAACGTAACATTAAGTTTGATGATACCTAGAGGCCTAACTACCTAAAACTGTGGTTTGTGCGTCAGCGAATTTTCAATCCTTTCCTCGGATCTTCTTCAGGCCTCTATTTACACATATTTCATGACGTTTGGAGCACTACATCCCGTCCTTCTTCCTTGCTTGTCGTGGTTGGTGGTGGCCAATTTAATTGTTTTATGGCCCCTGTTGTGATTGGGCTAGCTTGTGTCTGCTTCAGTGCAGGGATGGATTTTCGTTGCAGGTGGTGGGGGACGAGTGCTTTTATGTTGCTGAAGGACCCTTTGGTGAGATTACAGGGTGTTGGTTTCTGGAGCTCTATGGCGATGGATTCCAGGGCAAGCCTGGAGTAGAGTTTCTTCTCTTTAAATAGGATTTCAAACACTACTTCGACCAGGATCACCACCCAATGTTGTGTACCATATATACCATGCCTACAGTGCCCCACCACCTACATCGGCTACACAAAATGCACAGTCAAAACTCACAATGCTGAGCACAAATCAGCTGTTCAACAATTCGACCTTAATGACGGGTTGGCTGTGCATTTCGTTCACACAGGCCACCTTCCAGACTTCAAAAACACCGAAATCTATATTTAAAGAGAAGAAACTCTACGCCAGGCTTGTCCTGGAATGTATCACCATAGAAATCCAGTAACCAACACCCTGTAATCTCACCAAAGAGGCCTTCAGCAACATAAAAGCGCTCGTCCCCCACCACCTTCAACGAAAATCCACCCCTACACTGAAGCAGACACAAGCTGGCCCTATCACAATAGGGGCCATAAAACAATTAAATTCAAACACACAGAACTGCCACCACCAACCACGATAAGCAAGGAAGAAGGACACAAGTGACGTCACCCGAAGCGAGTCAAGGTCACAGCCAATGGAACTAGCACGTGCGCGTCTCTTGGGAGCGCGATGGCGGCCATAAACGGATTGCTTTCAACGATACTGAATATAAATTAGGAAATAAAACAAACTACTTCTACGGTATTAAAAACTTAAAAAAAGGATTTCGGAAGCCGTAAACAACGTTGTAATGGAAGAATAACCAAAGGACGTTATCATTTCAAGGTCTCCCATGTACTGCAACGGAAAGTGAATATTTTCGTAAGTGCATTTACGTAGTCGAACTTCAACTTTTTTTTAGTTATGAAAACCTAATATGATTGTCCCAAGTATATTTTTTTGCAATAATTTACACTGTAATTATTACATCTGCAATTTTTTATACCTGTAGATTGCTTAGTTATTTTACTAAGATTTATTTTACCGAGGCATGCATCATGTTTATGGCGACAATGTTTTGGTTGTGTTGCAACCGGTATCCGGTTCAATATAATTGTCGGATCCGGATCTCGCCGGATAACGCATTATCCGGCGCCGGATCCGGATATATCTGGACTCGATCGATCCCTAGCATTAGTGCAATATTTTTGTGGTGCACTCATCCTTCTTTGGAGGTGTGACTGTAGTTTATGTGGTCACAACCTCTCTGGTGGCTACCATTAATGTGTATTAACGAAGTGTACTATCATGTTAGATAGGTGACGTTGCCACTAATGCCACCTGTAACCTCGTTTTAGTGGTGTCTGCTAGAGACACCGCCTATGCCTAATGAACCCGTATATAGGGTGATTCATAAAGTACTGAAATATAGGCCTATATATAAAACGGCCACCTATGAAATGCAGGCCTATAAAATGTAGGCCTATAATAGACCTAATAAAATGAGGACGTTCACACGATTACTCCCAAGTTTTGTACAGTGCACCTTAGGTTATTGCACCAGTGGAAAGCTCGTCGTAAATGAATTGGGTAATAGTATGTCATAGGTGGCCTTTCAGCACCTACGATCCCATCTAACAGATCTAGCCTCTACCACGTTCTACGGAACCTTGTTCCGTTAGCCCATCACACAGAAGGAAAAGTGTTTTCCCACATTAGTGGTCACACCTGTGTGCTAATTTTCAGGCTGTGCCTATAAATGCCAACAGGGGGCTAAGGTAAAGCATGCATTTGCCTCGGTGTGACTAATCCTGCTTATAATTTTATAGGTGTGAAGTAAATTTCTTAATTTGTACATTTAGACATAGGAACTACAGTCAAACATTAACTGTGATGGGTCACGTGACGACATAAACGTCGATGCTTCCAATACTATGTGACTTTCATTTAGACTGCTAGAACAAGCACGCATGCACGCTCACTCACTCGCGACGGGTGATATGACGCACAATCAAGTGTATCAATCTGCGTTTCATGAGGCAATGACCACGGTGCATTGAGGACTCTACAAGGCACTTATAGGGCAAGGAGAGCCACTTTAATGTTAAAGGTGGAGCACCTGAGAAGAAACATCATGACACATTCATTGAAATGGCTATCTATAACTAAACATATGTCTGCACTTCTTAATACATAGACTATAACACAAAATTATGCTACTAGTTAACTCCATGGCACTGCTGGTAATACTGTCAATGAATCTCAGTCAAGTTACAGACATACACTTCAATAAAATTCCAAAGCTTTCACAAGCACATCAGTAACTAGTAAATGGTACCCCATTTGAATAAACTTGCAGAATAAAACCACACTAAAACTACAATCTTAGTTTATATTCATGAATTAAAAGAGCGGGTATTCATCAAAGGAAAACCTGTAGAAGCTATCGCTGCCACCATCTAGCATCTGTGATATATTTAAAGCATGTAGCAAGCAAAGGAATACACCAAAAAACGCTTTCAAAGAAGCAAACAGGAGTTAAACCAAACGTAAATTATTGTGTGAAAACGAGGCATACATACCCTCAGGCACCAGAGAGCAAGCTGACAACGGACAATAGAGGGAACCATGGTAAATTTTTAAGAGTTTCTATTGGTGAACGCCCACCTTTTACTCAAAACATTTATATTAATATGGCTAATTGCAGCAGTTTATAAAATGTATTATACTACCTACGGATTCACTAAAAGTGGCAGATGAGCGTATTTGGGTGGTTCCAATCCTAAGGCCTTGAATAACAGGATATGCTTGCTGGTTGAAATCTGCCATTCCTGCAGCAGAAACAAAATGTGTATAACAGTAAGTTTAGTTTATTGCCGGATTAACCCGAAAATGGTTTCTCAGAATACAATGCATTTGACTTGAAATTTTAAGGCCATGCTGTTTTACAGTTACTTATCCAAGACCAATGCAACACCGATACCCATTTCAAATTTTAACAAAGTATACTTTCTTGAACGGGTGTCACATTTAATAGGATACCTAATCTGCATTCATTTTGAGCAGAATAATGAAGAAGATGCATTTTCTGCGATGCGCAACTTTTTCTCTAAATAAGTTATAAAAAATTATTCTTGAAGTGGCAGGTAAACAATTACTAACTGAAGCAAAAATACATATTTAATTGTCACAAAATTTAGTAAATGTCACAAAATGTCACAAATTTCCACAAAGTGGTGCAAAATTACCGTAAAATGCCTTTACTTTTAAAGCTTTTATGATTGACAACTAGCTACTGGAATGAAATTCTGGTAGCAGTTGTCACCGAAGCAATACTCAGGTGAATCTGCACCAAACAATGCTGTTGTAGACCCCTCAGCCGATCAATTATAAGTTATTCGACTGGCTAATGAAAATATTCGGCCAATTTTCGGCTAGCTGATCTTAGCCGACTATTTTTTCGGCCGCTATCGGCTTGAGACAATTTCGGCGGCTATCGGCTTAGCCTACACAAACTTTGACATTTCCTACATTAAAATGAGAGCAATATAAAATTCCTTTAAGTTAAAGAGTTTGTTACGCATGTAAGTTTTAGTTTTATGCCACATTAAGTCTTAAGTACGTAAACACAATTTTTAACACAACAAATGAAATATGCTGTAAATTATAGGTTATATTGGCAAAGGAAATAAATTCAAATGACACCATTAAATGTAACGTTAAAATTAAACACATTTTTTAGTTTTCTGCAAACTCGAGTTAACTTAATTACGTAACCTGCATCCTTAAAAACGTACCATGTTCGTGTGCGCACAGCGACTCCTCTTGAACTAAACCACCTACAAAGATGAGACGCCTATATAACAGATAATTAAATTACGCTACGGATTACCTATTTTCCTTGCAGCAATTTGATTTTTTTTTTACCCTCAAATGCCTCTAAAAATTGCTCATGATGTCAAACTTCGATCAGGCAAACTATTCAGGCAAACTTGGTTGGTAAAAGAAAAACCTAAAAAGACGACATGGCTAGCCTAACAAAAATGCGGCGAATATGCGGCTGACGTATTTCCGGCGGCTATTTCGGCTATCGGCGGCGGCTGAGGGGTCTATGCTGTTGGCACAAGGTTGCCGTAAGTGAGCAGTCAATCATCATCGGCCGTGTACGTGGTGCGTATTTATGTTACAAAGTTGGGCTGTGATTGAGCACTCATATTTTCGTGCCCTGTTGGAAATTTTATCATAAATTTTGTCAGTACACGAGCCACGGGGATGCTGAATCATATTCTGCCGCCATATCCATCATTGCAAAATTGCACCGAAATAGCGCAAAATTGTACCTTCAATCCTTCATCATAACAAAAATCACCACAAACTCGGGCCTAGTATTATCGCGGAAATTGCATGTCCTTAATAATTAGGAATATGCGATAATGGAAAAATATGAATCGAGCCGAGTCGAGTAAGTTATGCAACTTATACTCGAACACGGCTCGTTGCTCGTACTCATACTCGATAAAACTCGACTTCGGTGAAAATTCGACTATATTTGACCGATTTTGACAATCCAATACACTAAATTCATCGTCTGAACGAGAGCTTTCCAATGCTGTAAATAAGAAGACCAGTACAATGAATTGAAACTTAAAATTATGGACCAGGTGCAAAAGTTGCACTCTAAACCTAAGCCTGACATGCGATAAATTTATCTTAGTGGCCTCCCCCCCCCCCCCCCAAAAAAAATGTTCTTTTCCCTTCCTTCAAGGATTCAAAGTACTGCAAGGAATTTGTTCCACGTGAGGTTGATCCAGAAGACCCTCCAGACGAACCGCTGGTAAGCTGCGGGTGTGAAAGGCAGCCGTCAATAAACATTCTCCAGTCTGCTGTCACCTTCCGACAACTCTTGAACGAGGAGCCTCTAACTCGAAAGGGCAAGAAACCCATTTCGGCATCAAAACCATTCCGTCCCCATAATCCGAAGCTTCGAAACACGTTTTTCCGATCGATGGGGAAGGGTGCTCCTTCGAAACGTCGTTATGAAACTTTCGAAGCTGTTGAATAAGTTTGTCAAAGCTAATCAATGGAAGCGAACTCAACCTTGAAGACTCCTGCGTCTATCTCAATGCCCACTGCAGTCTACGAGGAAGAGAAGCAATTCTTCGTTGCAGCCTTCGGGTGATCTCGCATGCCGAGATTGCCTTTTCCGCTTTAGCTGCTGCCTTGTAACGCCTAACTGCAGTAAAACCGGATCTAGTTACTCATGCTCTGATTGAGGACTACTGTAACTTGACTAAGAGAGCGTTTTGTTTTCAAAAGGACAGTTTGGCCTGGGGTTTCAGCCTATTGCTCAACATAGTGTTTCATCGTAGGGACGCGGTTCTGCAATCAGCAACCAACACACCCAGAATGTCGTCAACTGAGACGCCTCCCCATTCATAAATCTGAGGATCTTTTTGGTGGAAAACTGCTCGAACCTGCACCAGAACTCCAAGATAAGGCCAAGCCGGCCACAGCTCCCAAGCCACAAGTTCAAGGGAAGAGAAAGAAGTCAACTTTTTATAGCAATTCCCGGCCCTTAGCCAATGATGCAGGAAAACCTCAGAAAGAAAACTTGCCAGACAAAGTATCAAAAAACCCGGATTGCAGGAATCCCGGAAGAGAAACCAATCACGATCACCCTTTCCAAATGGTGCCCCTTCACAATTCAGAGGCAGGGACAGGGGTGGATTTCGGACAGGCTGAGGTTCCTTCCATGGAAGAGGGAGGAGGGCTCGGTATTGACAGTTTTATATTTCATCCTTCCCTTCTTCACCGACAGGTGGAGGGAGGATAAGGCGTCACGTCAGCCAATGTCAACAAGTTCCGGACGACGCCTTCACCTTGTATGTCGTCAGAAACGGTTACGCTCCGCCACTCCTATCACTTCCTGTGACGACTCACGAACCTCCCCTCTGGGTCACCAACCTTCCGTTTGAAGCAAGTCTTGAAAGAGAAGTCCAGGTCCTGCTCCAAAAAGGGGCTCTGCAATGGGCGCCAGCCGACACGAATGGCTTTTGGAGCCCAGCAAGGGTGATCAGGAAACGTGGAGGAGGTGAAAGACTAATCTTCAATTTGAGGAAGCTGAATCATATCTGTGAAAGGAACATTTCAAGATGGACACTCTTAGTCCATCCGAGGAGCTCTTCAGCCAAGCCAATTCAGCATTTCCATCAACTTAACAGACGCTTATCTCGATGTTCCACTTTGTCGCTTGGTTCGTTAACTCTTTTGCCTCTATTCCGGAAGGCAATCTTACCAGTTCAAAGTTCCCCTTCTGTTTGGACACGGCTTCCCACGTGTTCACTGAACTTCCTGTCCTGTCCTCGCTTTCATGCACAAGGCCGGGATTCGGTCTCACGCGTATCTAGACGATTGACTGGTCAGGAACGCTTCAAAAGAAGAACTACTCTGTTGCATGGGGATACTATGTAGTTGACGGCTTGCACTAGTTTTCTTTTAGCTTGGGCTGCGTTTATCAATTATTATATTATTTGTGTGACTTAGGCCAGTCAACCTACATTTGTAGTTGTGTGTGTGGACCATTTTGTGGTGTGATTGAGAAATAAATATATAAGAGGCTTACGCCTCTTCTAGTGTTTGGCCTAGGTGTGAACCTCGTCAAATCTCGTCTGGAGCTCGCCAGGAAATTCGTTTTTCTTGGGACATTGTTCAACACGAGCGACTTCACGGTTCACCCCTCTCACAAACGAACAGAAAAACTTCAAACAAATCTTCAAAAACTTTTACGACTGAATAGATCACGACCGCAGACCTTGCATCCCACATAGGACTTATAGACTCCTGCGCAAAACAAGTCCCATTCATCAATTGCAAGGCAAAACCGATTCATTGGTTTTGGAATATCCAGTGGTATCCCCAGACCTCGTGGGACGACCTAATCCCTTTTCACAACCTTCCTGTCTACAGCATTCTTTGGTGGATGGACCCTCTCAACACCCAAGCGGGAGTCCCATCCAGGATCCTCCGTCCGAGGCTCTCTTTTTCACCGACGTTGGGTAGCCCATGTCCTGGATCATCAACTTGCAGGGTTTGGTCAGAAGAGGAGAAACTTTTACACATCAACATCCTTGTGCTGCGTACAATTCGCCTTTCTGTTCTTACGTGGGAAGATCTCCTAAAAGAGAAAACTGTCACAGTGATGATGACGGACAACACCACTGCCATCGTTTATGTGAAGAAAGGAGGAGAAACGCATTCGGCTTCCATGATGCAGGAGGCGACCAAACTTTTCCAGCTTTGCGAGAAGATCAAGCTCAACTTACTTCCAAGGCGTATCGCTGGGAAACTCAACGTGTTGGCGGACGAGTTGTCCAGGCAGAAAGAAATACCAACAACGGAATGGAAGCTCGACCCAAGGATATCTCGCGCCTCGTTTTTGAAATGGGGGAAGCCGTGGGTAGACCTGTTTGCTACAAGACTTAACCTCCGAATTTTGTATCCTCCTATCCCGACTCGAAAGCTTGGCCGACGCTCTAATGATCTTAGACAGGGATATTTGCATTCGCATTGCCTCCGTTCTTCCTGCTTCAAGCAACGTTGAACAAGATCAGGCGGTCAACAGGGAACTTCATTCTGGTACTGGCCAGCGGCTCCTTGGTTTCCAGATCTAATGGACATGAAGAAGGAAGACCCAGTTCCTCTTCCAGTGTTAGAATTCATCCTGACCCAGCACAACGGAAGGACGACCCACCCGTGTCTCGGTATTCACGGGTGAAGACTGTCTACCAACTTTCGTACTGAAGGGTATCCTGCTGACGTTTCTGACAGAATACTTCTTTGTCATCGTAAGTTCACCATTGGGAACTACGAAACGAAGTGGAAAATTTGATTTTACTGGTGCAAAGAAACAGATTTAGACCCGACCAACCCGTCCGAAATCACTTTATCTTCTTTTCCCGAGGATTTGTTCAAGAAAGGCCTTTTCGCGGCAGCAATTACGGGCTATAGGTCAGCAATCAATTCTGTCATCTCTTGCCTTGGTGAGAATAAGGTAGTTAGCAGCAAGATCATTTCTCGCCTGATGGCGGCTTTTGAAAACACGAGACCTCGGACCAAGCAACTTTTTCCCAAGTGGGACTTGCTTCTGGTTCTCTCGAGTCTGGAAAATGCGCCCTATGAACCTCTTCACTCGCCCTCCATCCTGCATCTTTATCAGAAGACAGTTTTTTGTGTAGCCCTTGTACGGCAGCAAGGCAAAGGTAGCTTGCTGCTCTGTCGAGAGAGGACAATCACATAAGGTTCTTCCGGAGCTGGTCATCAGTAATTCTCACATTGGTGTCAGGATAAGTGATCGACACCTATCTGATTGGAGGATAACTGATCGACAGCAAAATGATCGACATGGATGTGTGATCGACAGAACAAATGATCGACAGGACATGTGATCAACAAGACTACTGATCGACAAATTAAACAAATATCAGTAAAACCCTGTTAAGGTTAGAACTAGGGCAGTATATGATCGCCTGCATACTTCTAACTTTCGTTCTTGAAAAATGAAAGCATTATTTCGCATTGGAATTCGCTGTGGGCCTGTGGAATTTGGAGCCAAGAATCTGAATCGGGCATAGCACCTAAACCAATAACGATTAAAGCTTTAGGCCCAGTGGTTGACCCAGAGGAGACGGAAAAGACTCAATGTCCAATCTGTATGCTTCGTCATTACTACAAGAGGACTGTAGTTCCTGGATCCAAGTCATCGACGGAAGAACGGAAAGTCCCGCCAACTGCTCCGTTCCTTCAAGTTGACCAAGTGAGCGGACAAGTCCTTCATAGCCCTATGACTCCAAAGAAATTGGGCAAATGAATTTGCCAAGTCATTAAACAAGCTTATGATTTAGGTCCAAACCACTTGGATTTGCCCAGAGAAGTTAGGGCTCATGAGCTGAGGGCGCTAGCCGTCTCTTGGGCTTAAGCTTCAGGAACTTCCCTGGATGAAGTATCGAAGCCTGTTCCTGGAACAACCGCAACACGTTCATTTCTCATTACTTGAGGGACACAAGTGCATCAACAGGAAGTGCTTCAACGAAACAACACATAGCAGCGGGAAGCAGGATTGGAAAGTGAGCGACCTCCTCATACACAGGTGAACAGTGCACACTGGTGAAAAGCTTTTTCACACAGTGACCACGTAAGTCTCATTGCATCAGTGCAAACAACACATGGAACTCTCTTTTAATGGGGAGAAAAGTGTGACACACATGGAACTTTCTCTAAATGAGAAAGAGAAGTGCGAAATCAGGATTCAGGGAAAGCCATATAGCTACGGAATCCAAAATTTTTGTGTGCATTTAGTGCAAAGTTATCTGTAAAGGAGAGTGACACAGTGGAAAGTAACACAGTGGCAATTGCACGGCACATTGGGCAGAAACATCGAATCAGAGTGGCGATGCAATGAACTGTCATGGCAAAGAACTGTTAAATGAGGAGGAAACCTGACGTGGACAGAAACAAGGTGGGTAATGGTTTCTCTTCTTAAATGTCGAAGTGTTACGTTTTGTTGTCACCAACGCAAGCAATGCAATGTTTAGTGGGTTCGTGCGATTCCACCATCCTATTGGACAAATTCAGCACATTCTGAAGGTTAGTATTTTATAGATAGTAAGAAACGCTAATTTTAACCCTGATTAAAATTAGTTTTTACTATCTTAAAATACTTATCTTCAGTAGAACCCACCAATCCTCCCTGCTTTGCCGAACCCGCCGTTTCCCGTGTGAAACAGGATTCGAAACGGAGTAAGGAAATGGCAGCTATATCAAACACATATAAGCAGCGCTGTCAGCGCTCCAAGTGGCAGAAGAGCTAAACTCATCGCATTGAATTTTGAACGTGTAAGGGGTTTAAAAATCGGGGCAAATAAAGAAAAAAATGAAACGATTTAGGATATACTAAATCAGTGGGGTTCTATTCCGAGCTTTTTACATATTGCTTTTCCATTGGCTGTTGATTTTGCTGCCTCCATCGACGCACAAGTCAAACCGGAAATGCTCCAGTGTGCGTGCTTCCAGTAACGTCACTTAATGAGCTTGTGAATGACCAACCTTCCTATATACCATCGTTCCATCGATCTTGTACTGAAGGGAAGTATTTTAGGACAGTAAAAACTAATTTTAATCAGGGTTAAAATTAGTGTATTTCGTTAATAAAAAAAACAGTCGACTTCCCATTCCTCAGCCTGAATGGGGTAAATCTGTTTTATCTCTAATACCTACCCAATTAAATGTTTGCATTTAATCAGAAATTTAGACGCATTTTCCTGACTAAACATAAAATTCTTGATACTTACCACTAAGGCTGTACCGATCAGCATTTTTTTTCTGCCGAACAGATTCCAATCCGATTAGCTACAAATTAATTGGTGTACCGATCCGATTTAACCGAACCGATCGCTACAGATTTTTAACAATTTTTTTTTCTGGCTTACACAAACTTGTAGGCTAACAATTTTGTAGGCTAATGAAAACATTGGAATACATTTTTTTACAGAAATAAAAGTAAAAATTTGTCCGTTATTAACCTTAACCTACATAATGTAGGCCTAGCCTAAATTAAACAAAAGGTAACAATCATGTGGAGAAACAGAATTTATTTATTGTCAAGGGCCTGGCAAAAATCGAATCTCTGCAGGTTTTTATTCGCTGAACCGATTTTTGCCGATAAGCCTAAAATATGCCAAAATCTGTTCGACTAAATCTGTTCGGTACAGCCTTACTTACCACCCACAAGCATCCCTTCTACTTCGATCGCCACATCCACGAGCCTGCGTGCATGTGCACGATCTACATTCATTGGCAGGGCAAAAAAAAAGGGGAGGCAGGGCGATCTATTGTTTCTGTCTCTAAATACCATCCCCAATTAAATTTTGCATCATTCAGACTTTTGACAAAACCAGTGGTGGAGAGTTGCCGTTGATGCCTCCAGCTTAGTGGGTGGTAGGGATGTGTGAGTAGACAAATTTTAAATCGAGTCGAGCCGAGCCAAGTTTGCAGCAGAAGAATCGAGTATCGAGCCGAGTTCGTGTATTTGATGGAAATATTTTGTTTGCAAGTTTCTCTTTAATTTGTTAAGATAATAAGAGCAAAGATGGTGCTTAGCGGACTGTGTTGGTCGTAGTTTTCCAGTTTTACGGACATAATTTGAAAATGGTTTCAGTTATTGACTTTTAATCTGCACCACTGGAAACCTCTCGTTGAAAAGCTCGCAATTTTTCGAGTATCGCACATCCCTGGGTGGTGTCCTTGCTTCTGCCTTGAATCTTCTGAAGTACGGGCAGAGAGAAGACAATGCAGATGCAAAGGAAGTCGTGTCTCGAAGATAATGTGATGTAAAAGTGGTCTCACATTTCCACAAAGCAGCTTTCTTCCATAGGAGTGGCATGGAAGGTAGCCAAGGACGCAGATAAGAAACAAACCTCATGAAACAAACCTCTTGTGGACGTTGTCGAATGTAGAATGCTGATCATAGTTCTCATAGGCGAAGGTGATGATGCTTTGGATTCAGGAGACAATCATGGCTGAAGTGGTTTGACTAGGCCTGGGTACTGCGGGTCCACCTGACCCCACTGTTGTGGGGGCCCTGCATTCAGTATGTGCTAAAATGGTCTCGATTTGCTTTTCTTACCCGAATTTTTAAACCCCTATTCGTTTAAAACCAGCAATGCAAAGAGGTTAACGTTTCTGGTACCAGAGGCACTGGTGTCGTTGCCTTCAGTAAGGTTTTTTGTGTGTTTATTAAATAATTCAATCACATTTTGAACTATTGACTTTGAATTAGTATGACTGGACAATTCTCGAAAAAATACAATAGCATTATAATACAGCTACTGAAAAGAGAGAATTGCTGCGGCGGCAGCTGAATTCTGTTTTTATTGCTTAAACGAAAATGAACATTACCTGCAATTTTAGCATTTTTATTCTCAAATGCTTTTCCCCTCTAGAGATTAAATCGATTTTAGCCAATCACCAGCTAGCTAACTCAGAAGTGTGGTCCTGCACTTCCCTCCTATTTAATCGCTAAATGTGGAAGCTAGTAATCTTCTATTCCTCTTAATGTCATGGTGGTGACTCAAGAGGGGAGGTAGGGTGGGTTACAGGTAATCTATATTTTCGTTTAGGCAATAGAAACAAAATTTAGCTGCAGCCGCGGCAATTCTCTATTGCTACGAAAATACATTACCTGCAATTTTAGCATTTACCTGTAGACCTCGTCAACATGGCGGTGGGCACCACCTGACGGGTTCCCAAGGAATTGGGAGCTGGTCCCCCAGAAAGTCACAGACCTTCACTTTAATAAAAATAGGTTTAACTTAAAACATGATTCAGGATCTCGATTTTGATGTGGTGGCCCTGAAAAAGGTTGTTGTTTTGTTTTCATTAGTGCTTTGGGGGCTCTACGACACTTCTGGCTGCGATGATGGGTCGCAGCTTGCGAAGTCAATCTGCATGGGTGGTCAATGGTCATATCCCTGAAGTAGTGCGTGAAGATAGAAGCATTTCTCCATGATGCAGCTTGTATAAACTCAAGAATGGGGATGCCATTGTGGAAGGCCCAAAAAGTCGAGATGGCTCGTAGCTCATGTGATGCTATGTTGATTTTCGATAGCAGTCAGTATGGCGATCGGCAGCAACGATTGCGATCGTCGTAAGTAATTCGCGTCATCGTGATCATGACAAGGACTGACAAAGGCCCTTATGCATAAGAGGCCTTCCTGGCCAAAAAGGGATTTGGCCGAAGCAAGAACGTTGACAGCGGGAAAACTCCGAGCCGTGACTAAGCCTAACGCCATCGGAGTTCAAGGTCAAACGAGTCCGTCGGCCGGCCGCAATTAACAACAGGCTGGTAAGCAGACACCAGATGCTTACGCTAAGCCCATGTAAAACTGCTAATTATCCTACCATCTAATTGCATTAGTTTTCATTTGATGCCTAGTACGTAACTTCCAACTCTGCATCTGTTTAGAAATGACAGAACCTAACATTTCTTGGTTACGGGCCCAGCAGCAACAAGAGTAACAGGGAAGTCCCGGTAACGGCACCAACTGCAAAAACGTACTGGTAACAGATAGGGACAGATGGGAATCTCGTTAATGCATTCATGCACGTCCTAATAAGGCAATTTTGACGACACAAATTCTTTTCTCAAGAAAAATGGAACATTACGTCGTATTTCACGTAAATTTCTGAGAATTTGAAAAAAATTAAAGAAGACGGGAATATTCTATAGATTTTTGAATATCTTTTGTGATATACACAACAAACTTTTTATTGATATTTGCCTTTATACACGCAATCATTAAGAAGACAGGACGATTTATACACAAAATAAGAATTATTGCGTACACTCTTTGACCAATTTTACAGAAGATAATGTTTTTTTCTAATTGTTTTCTAGAGAAGAAAATCGACTTGATGAATGCTTGATTATGGTATGACAATTTTATAGATAGAAGAGGAAGTTTTATAACAATCATGACTGCAATTGACGATACGAAGTCGTTGTACCAGAGCAAGGGTTTGCCTCAATTTAACGAAGATGATTATGAATCATGGAAGATTAGGCTAGAATTCGCCTTAGAAGAGAGGAAGTTATAAAATTTGTAAATGGCACTGCTGTTCAGCCTGATCCTGAAGCAGCAGCTGTAGTCATAGACAAATTTAATGAAGAGAAGGCTACATGTAGAAGAATACTACTAGTGACCCTTGACAATAAGAATCTGAAGAGATTAAGCAAATTCACTGATCCAAAGGACATTTGGACGCAACTTGAAGAGACTTATGCCGCCAAGTCTAGACATTGTAGACTAGATGCTCTCACTGAGTTAATAGAATGCACATTTCTTCCACACGAATCTGGAAGAGATTACGTCTTGAAAGTGCAACGATGTGCTGACGAAGTGCTGGTTGTTCTCCTGCTAGTGAAGAACTGGTTTGCCTTTTCATGATAAGAAGTTTGCCCGAGGAGTATGAACAAATCGCTATAATTTCCGAGTCATATGACAAGAAGGACTACACCGTCAAGAAGGTTGGCAACTTAATAATCAACGAGTACCAATGCAAGTCCACCAAGGCAAAACAAGCAACTTTGAAAATTACCAAGGCGCTAGTTGCTAATCCGTCAGTTGTTCATGAACAGCAAGTGAATATCACAGGGGGTCGGAAGAGAGAAGAGCGAGTTTGCTTTAATTGTTCAAAAAAAAGGACATCTTGCAAGGGATTGCAGATCGAAGAGACGTGTGCAAGTTCCAGTTAGTAAAAATGGTCAGCCCTCTTACTACGCATCGAGAATAGGAGTGTATTGTTCCACAATTCCTAAACCTCACAAGGAGAAAGAAGGATTACTCGTAGATTGTGCCGCGAAGAAGCACATGTTCTTCAGTAAAGATGATTTTATTTATTATGAAGAAATAAAAGGAGAGACTGCCGTCCTAGTAGACAAGTCACAGATGCCAATTGTAGGGAATTACAATTGAAACAACATGGTCATAATCTGAGCTTGAACAATGTTTACCATGTACCGACTCTACATACCCGAGTTTTATCCCTCGGACAGATACAAGAAAATGGTGCAAGTGTCCATTTCCTAACAGGGAAGAGGACATGCAAGATTGATTTAGCAGTAAGCCCTAAATCGAAGTTCGAAATCTTCCGAACGGAAGAGAACATGTATAGGATTGAGGATTTTTCAATCACAACTGACCACATGAAGCCAGAAGTAAGAAGTGCCCTAGATTCAAGAAACAAGAATCCGAAGTCGCGGGAAGCCACGCTCACAAAGCAAGTAAATTCCTGTATGCAACACAAAAAAGCCAGGAATGACTACTGGGAGTGGCACAAGAAGGAGGCCACCTGCCATATGACTCTTTACGCCGTATGCAGAAGCAGAACCTAGTAGTGGGTTTGAAGAAAGCCGTTCTAAAACCACTTTGTGAAGCGTGCCAGCTAGGAAAATTTAGTCGATTACCATTCAACAAGACAAGGCCACGTCAAAGAGCTTCAAATAAGCTTGATTTGATTCACAGCGACGTTTGTGGACCACTGAAGGTGAAGACTAACCGAGGTTTGTCGTACTTAATGACTTTTGTAGACGACTACTCTCGTAAAGCCACCGTCTATCTGATGAAGTAAAAAAGTGAAGCTGTAGAGCACTTTAAAACGTATAAAGCTGGAGTAGAGAAGGAAACAGAACTTTCCATTAATGCTTTAAGATGTAGCGAATTCAAGCCCGCTTGATGGACCTTGCTTATTTATTCTTTCATGAAGACTTCAAAGCCGTCTCACTGGCCCCATCAGATTCATTTAGAGCTAAGACTCGGAGAACACATGAATGAGCTCGAAAAATGTTTCTACCTAGTCAGAGCCATACAATTCAACCTGTAAAGAAACGACAGCAACGAAATTTGTAAAGGCAGAAACCAATTCTTCTTGCCATTCAAAACGAACGTCAGCGAAACTTCACCCGCAATGATTGCAAATTGGATCAAGACTGTTAATAATTGTTAACGCCTACGAAGCTTCAAACATCAATTATTTCTACAACAGCATCAGAGTAATGTTAAGTTCTGTCATTTCTAAACAGATGCAGAGCTGGAAGTTACGTACTAGGCAAATGAAAACTAACGTAATTAGATGGTAGGGCAATTAACAGTTCTACATGGGCTTAGTGTAAGCATCTGTTGTCTGCTTACCTGCTGTTAATTGCGGCCGGCCGACGGACTCATTTGACCTTGAACTCTGATGTCGTTAGGCTTAGTCACGGCTCGGAGTTTTTCCCGCTGTCAGCATTCTTGCTTCAGCCAAATCACTTTTTGGCCAGGAATGCCCCTTATGCATAAAGGCCTTACCTGTCCTTGTCTTGATCATTAAGACGCGGATTACTTCAGACGATCGCGATCGTTTCTGCCTATTGCCATGCTGACTGCGCTCGAAGAGCAACACGTCTTGCTCCCACTGATCTCTGTCAACGACTGGACAAGGCTATAAGCCAAACTGGAAGTGCATCACACAAGCCGCGATTTCACTTCCAACAAATTCCCCCACTCGTTGTTCACTTCTTGTTTGGTGAAGCTATGGCGAAGGAGTCTTTCCTCTTCTTCATAAATGATCCTCCGAGTCCCTGGTGAACTGTGATCTTCCAGGTCCTATTTTGATTAGTTTGTCTTCGACAAGACTTCATTCATCTTCATAGGCTCTCTGTCTTTCTTAACGAGTTTCTCTCTTCCTCTGACGGTTAGACTTCCTTCGGCAATGTCGCCCCCTTATTTTGCGCGAATAGCGTGAAGTTTTGATCTAGGATTTTCTGCTCATATGCAGAAGCATTCCTCCACAGTGCCATGGGTTCATAAGGCTCCTTCATGAGTAGAGATGGGCGATAATGAAATTTCGACTACGCGATTATTGCAGTACCTTGACATGCGATATTTGCGATTATTGCAATATTTCTTAATATGTTGGCTGATCTGTCTTAAGTTGATCAAGTCGTCATAAGAGCGCTATTCCTACAGTAAGCCTACTAACTATATACGTTTAGGCCTAGTACTACTACTACAAGGCCTAATAGGCCAAGTTGGTGTCGTGTAATTACAAAATTATGGGAAAACAACTGATTCTTATTTATTCAAAACAATTAAGCAATGTCAAATATTTTCAGTATTTGAAATAGCGTATTGTCTCTCATATAAGATGCACTCACAGAAAGCCACACCCAGAAAAAAAACCACCCCTAAACAAAAGTGTACGCAATCCGAAAATTTTCTGCACAATTCATGACCTGTTGATGTGAAAATGTTCATATTAATAAATCAACAGACAAGGACTTTTTGTTGTAACATAAGTCCTGTTGAAATCAGCAGTGCGCAGTAACTTTTCTTATTCATTTTTGGAAGACATATTTGGTTAAGAAATGTAAGTTAGATTGTTAATTAGAAATAACTTCAGAACGGTTGCAGCTAGAGACTTGTGGTTTGCAGCAGTGGAAAGCTGGCGAAAAAAACGGTTAAAATGATGTATTTGAACGCCAAAATCGGTCAATATTTAGCAAAGTTATCGACAACATTGCATTCCGATGTGAATCGGACGAAATGCGCTCGAAACTGCAATAATCGCGTAACACGGAAAGCATTGCGATAACACTATCGTGAGAGTTGTATATCGCGATAATACCGAAATATCGCCCATTCCTATTCATGAGTGAGTTTAGAACTAACGAGATATCCCAGTCAGGGAATAATCTTCTGGTTGCCGGTCTTTCCATTTCGAATCATCTTATCAAAGTTGATATGGGATAATTCTCGAAAAGTTGTTCTTTCGCCATGACTTTAAAAATACCGTTCAGAGCTGAACGGTGCACCAAGATGATGGATCCCTAAAAGCTTAAGTCAAAAAGGTCAGCAAAGTAACTTAGCAGTTCAGGTAAAGAGGGAGTGATAGGACTGACTTTCCTCAAGTTACACCAATGAACCCACTTCTTCCAGTGGCTGCCATAGATTTTGATGGTGGAGTCTCTGATTGAGCTAATGGCTTGTTCTTCAAGAATTCTTGCCTCCTTGAGCAATCCGATGATAGTAACCACTCGTGTAATATCAAAGCTATGGAGTTTGGATGGAATTGACTTCCTTTTCTTTGGGATAGAAGGTCTCGAGTTTCCGGCACTCCCTTGGTTGTCTATCAGCAGTTGTAGAAGTTGAGGAAACCATGGTGCCGACGGCCAGTTTGGCGCAATTAGAATGAAGAGGCCCTGAATTTTATCTATTTTCTGCAGAATCTGTGGTAGAAGCTTTAACGGTGGGAACAGGTACCCACAGAAAATTGTCCAACATGCTGACATGGCGTCTACTGCCCAAGCTTGATCGTCTGGGATTGGGCTGAGTCTGGCATTGTACCTTATGGTCTACCATCAGAGTTCCCGAAATGGCGAAGAGATATTAGCAAATGGATGCTTTAAGTGTCCACTCTCCCGTGGTTGGTTTATGATGTCTGGAGAGGGAGTCTGTGATTACATTCCGATTTCCTGAGATGTGGATGTGGAGGGAAAGAATAGTTGTTTTCAGTTGAATGCAAACTTGAATATCTCCGATGTGGTTTCGTTAAGGTTTCTGGACTTTGTTCCTCCTTCCTTCCGGATATAAATAACTGCTGTGGTATACATGCAGAAATCCACCAGTCAATTGGCGATTAAATTGAGCAGGTTGACGAATAAAATATTTTTGCTAGAGACCAATTTGGCCGGTGAATTGGTGTTAAACAAGGCCAAATTGAACTGAACATATTTTCACTTCTTGCCGGTGGAGTTTAATGTTCCAATACACCATTTGAAAGGTTTTTCTACGCTACCAGCTTTCCAATGGTACAAATCTCAAACTTCTAGCCCTTACTTGTCAGAAGTGATTAAACAAAATGCTACTGTGATAGAAATTTTTTAAATTATAAAAGTGTTTGGAACCTACGCACCTACAAGGCTGCGTGAGCGCACCTCAATGATTTATAAAAAAAAAAAATGTTGCTATGACAGATGTAAGGACTTAGTAGATTGAATGAGTTTTGTCCTTGGTGTCCGATATCTAAAAAATTAATTTTTAAACGTTAAATCTAACTTGGCAACAAAGTTTCATATTTGGTAACTATAAATGTTTGGTCTACCAGCCAATGGCGACTGAAGAAAAATATGAATCTGTACCTATATGCTGTGGTGTTGTCTATTTGGAGTTGTATTGTGTTCTTTGACACCATGCACTGAAAGTGGATTAGGGCTTTCAAGACTGCCTCGAGTTCTAGAACGTTTATGTGGTCTAGTTCTTCTGTTGTCCATTGATCCGATGCTTCGAGACCTCTGATGTAGGCTCCCCAGCCCTCAATTGATGCATCTGTTAGGAGAATTTAGCCTGGTAGATATTCATGAAGTGGAACAGTTTGAGAGAGGACGAGGACATCTGACCACCATCTGACATCTGACAACCATAGGAGTGTTGTCCATTGACCTGATGCTTTGAGACCTCTGATGTGGGCTTCCCAGCCCTCAATTGATGCATCTGTTAGGAGAATTGAGCCTGGTAGAGATTCATGAAGTGGAACAGTTCGAGATAGGATGAGGACATCTGACCACCATAGGAGTGTGTATACTGGAAAAAGCTTGTCTATGGGGTGAATGAATTCACTTGGTCCATTGGTTGTTGACTTGTTCCCCAGGTATTGATGCGATAATGGTGGAAAGGATGGGTCATCCATCGTCCGTAAGGGACCAGGCCAGCTATGGAGTCTAGTTATCCAATGAGACTGTTTAAATCTCTCAGTTTGTAAGACTTCTGGTTCAGGAAGTTCCTGGATTGCTGAAGGTGGTCTTCGATGTGTTCTAGTGAGGGGATCACTGTTGCTGAAGACAGGTCGAAGAGAACTCCTAGGAAAAGGAACGATTGGGCTGAAGACAACCTTGACTTTTAAAATTTATCCCGAAGCCTAAAAGATGAAGAAAATCTAAGGTGTTTTCAGTAGGTCTTGCTGTGGTAGATTTTGGTCTTGATATGTGAGAAGCCAGTCATCTAGGTAAGCATGTTGTTGGAATGTTGGAGGTGAAGGTGTGCCAGGACTGGTTTTAGAACGGAAGTGCGCTGGAACTACGTTGAGACCGAATCGTAGAGTCCGAAATTAGTATACCTTGGCTTTGTGGAAATCCGAACAGTGGAATTCCAGTTGGGTCAATGCTGCCTCGGGTGACGGATGCACTATCAAAATGAGCAGGTTTTGATACGTCGCTGGAATCATAACGGCTTCGGGTCATGTGAAAAGAATCACCATCAAATTCATTCAAATGGCCGCCATTTTCTTTTAACTTGTGTTGTCTTTGGCACTTCGATCTTTCATCTTTTGCTTGTGTGCATACACTTCCAGCCGTCTGCTGTTGTGTCATGCTCCTTCATATTCGCTTTTGGATTGGTAGCGTTTCCAGTGGTGCTCTCTTTCGCCTGGTTAATAGAGTACATGCTGTGTCGCTTTGAGGAAGGCCAGGGTTCACAGTAAAATCTTTACCTTAATTTCCCCGACTTTCCCTGACCTACATTGTAAAATTTCCCTGACTTAACACAAAATCAGCCGAAGGTAATTAAAAAAACATAACAATCACTCTTTGCGACATTCTTTTCATCCCAACAGAAATCTCTGCAGAAAAGCACGACGGACCAGCATTGGGGCAGCTGCAGACAGCTGTGTAGAGCTTGTTGTATTAACACAAATACTTATTCCACACGCAATTAATTTTTAATTTCCCTTACTTTGCGTGAAATATTCCTATTTTCTCTGACCTTTCCCCGACTTTCTCTGACTCGTTTTATTTCCGTAACTTTCCCTGACCTCCCAAGACTTTCCAGAAACTGTGAACCCTGAAGGTGGCACTGCGTGGCGGTGAGAATCGGAAGCTCGATCGGATGGTCCAGAGCAGCTGTTGTCAATGGGGGATCGACGCCGATTAAGAGCTTCTGTAAATCATTTGCATGGGCTGCGTGTAGGCGAATGCAGACGTTTTGAAGTTCTGGGAGAAAAAGTATATGGATTTGATTTATTCATTTGCAGACATAGTTGAAACTTCCTTCAGATGTAGCAGCAAAAACCCAAATATCACTGGATTCAGCACAATCAGAATGCAGAGACCGTGCAGGACTGACAGCATCAGATGCGATGTTCTTTTTGGCCCGGTCAAAAAGCTCATCGATTTTAGCTTTAGAAAGAGGTCCATGTTCGATGGGAGGATAGCAGCATTCTGGTTCGATAAGATATGAGGAGTCCAAATGCTAGAGCAACGGAGAGTTCCAGGGGCTTAGCACGCTGGTGAGGGCCAAACGAAGTTTGGCAAGTTTCCTCGTATGAAGGTATGGGGGTCTTGGCCTTCTTCCCACAATGAGACTTCCGTTTAGATTTCAATTTAGAATACTTCAGTTTCACTTTGCAAATTTGCTGATGCAAAGCTTCTTGGTTGGCAATGGACATCTTAGACTGTTGAGCAATGCTGGTAAAAGTTGTGGATAGGATCAAGGTTCTGCTTAACAGATTGAAGTTGCCTTGGTGACAAATTGGCCAGCGAAAACAAAAAGTCACGCAAGTCAACAAAGGTCTTCGCCTTTGAAGTGGCAGGAAGATCAGAGAAAGTTGCAGACATTAAGGACCTAAGAGGAGCCGTAGGTGCCGTATTAGCAGGACAGTCGAAGCCGGTGGACAAGCGGGGAGAAGGGTGCGGAGAGTCACCAATGTGCGAATAGGCACGGTGAATAACATGGAAGGCAATCCATCAAATTCGCATCCAGGTCTTTCGCCGATAGGCAGCTGACGGAGAGGGGCTCTTCCTTAACGGCTTGATACCACGTTTTTTCGCCACCATGGAGTCTTCAAATGAGTCTTTCGCTTCCACTTTGTTTCCGTAGGAACAAAGGGAGCTCAAGAAGTGCACGTCTGAACAGGACGAGCGCGAGAAAATAAAAGATAACTGGGTTGTGCATTTGGTGTTTAAATAGGAGGGAAGTGCATTTCGGGGTTAGCGAGCGGGTGACTGGTAAAATCGATTTAATCTCTAGAGGGAGAAAGCATTTGAGAATAAAAATTTCGTAGCAATAAAATTCAAAATCATTCCAAGTTTGTTCAATTTGGAATGATTTTGTATTGGATTTTTAATTATACCATAGGTCCACCAGTACAGTATTACTTTAAGAGTAACAAATTTCTAACACAGATTTGGGAAAAACAGATACACCAAAAAAAAATATCTAATGTGATGGCGCTTACATGCGAGTGAGGACTGAGAATGCACTCTCTTCTTTCAATGAAAATGTCCACTTACCACTCCTCTAAGAACATGACTAATTTTCATGTGGTGGTCATCAATAACATTTGCATAGTGATAAGTAGGAAAGCCATCTGATTTTATTAACACCTGCAAAAGAATGAATACGTTACTGTAAGATAAAACAACCATGCTAAAATTGATGTATAGATCTTACAATAACTGTTTTTATGGTTCTTCGTTTCAAGGAAATTCGTCGAAATACTTTGCTACTAAACACAGTCTAGTTCACCACAAAACTACGATTCACCCAGACGTAGAGGTTGTTATATTTCTATAAAGTAGAACCTCAATGTAATTGGGATGAAGGGGTGTTCACATAATAAAATTTAAGATGCAAAACAAATCGTAGAACTGATGCCTTCATTCTATAAAATTTTATGTTTGAGGCTCGTGCAGCTTTACCCTCAAGGGACCACACGAATGTTTTTGATTACTGCGCTCCTGATCAGAACTAAATCCATAACCTCAAGGTCTCACTTTTATTTTTTATCTGAAAACCACCAAATTTCTATTTTTTTCTTTTACAAGAAAGAACGTTTCGTTAACCTGACTTCGAATAATCAAAGTTCTACTGTATGTATTTTGTTGGAGGCCTGGCTAGCTTTGTCTAGAGCAAAATTTCAGACACGAAAAGAGACATATATTAAGGAAGGTGGAGTGGTTGATTTGAAGTAGAGCGTTGTATTCTATGTTTGTACATCTTAGATCACCACTGACAAAGTTTGAATAGCTTTAGACTCGGCTGGAGTGTAAGGGCAGGAAGCTCACCCTGGGGCGTAGGTTGTAATTCTTCATTCTTTGGTTACAGCCTGGACTATGGGGAAGCAACAAATTTACAGGTGGCAATGCTTCTGGTTAGTAGGCAAATGGTCCAAGTTTTTTTTCTCTTTTTATTCAGTTTATTAGTGTGTATCCTGACAAGGCCAGCTGTAAGTGCCAGCGATCTGTTTTAATTAACTCTTACTTGTCATTGTTTGTCAGTAATCATTACATTTAGTGTGAAGTTCAAGTTGCTTTCAGCTCCTTGTAAAAATCATGCATTCATGGCAAATAGGTCACCATTAAGGGTTGAAGAGCTTCTAAGCTCAGGAAGCTTGTTCCACTGGTGCAGGTGTGAGGTGTGAGGGCCTCTAGCTAGAACGTGTATGGCTGGGTAACAGTCCCACTTGGTACAGACAAATTTTCTGTTTTTCTCACCAAGCTAGCAGAAGTGCCGGCTGTTTGCTTCATTGTAACAGCCCACCTTTTTTCCCTGTATCGGCTGACAGTTAGTGGGTTTTTGACTATCACCAGTTTGTAGATCCACCTTTTTCACTGTGCCAAATGGCACCTTTACTGCTTTGGTTTGTAAATACTGACTTTCATCCTTTTTTACTTTTATCAAGCTCAGTAGTCACTTTAGGCTAAGAAAAAGCGAATGTACCCATAGTCATGCATGAACTTAATCTAATTCCTGCCTGGGATTAATGATAGTGTTTACTGCCACCATCGGGAAATTAATTTCGAGAATTAATCTTATTCTTATATTTAAGAATCTTAACCTCAACATGTGATCAAAGTTTAACTATAAAAAGTAAACGTGAAATGGATGTACAAACATACAGCTCAATTTATTATATTCTTAGATAACACATATTATTTACTTCTTTCATTTTCAATGATTTGTTAAGTGATTTTACAAAAGTTTCGGTTTCAGAGATTATTTGCAAATCTTTTACATTTCAGTAATTTTAGCTATCTTTACATTTCCAGGATATTTACAATCTTTTAACGGCTACTCGAAAATAACAAATCAGTCTTGAATCATTTTACACTCGCCAACAGAAAACGCTAGTTTCGTTCAATAAGCATGAGGGTACATTCTTATATGAACAGACTTTTTACCGTGCATTGCATCTTCAAACTAGGAAAGAAAGTTTCTGTTTAGATCCAAGTTTGCAAGTGAAAGTTAATTAATCATAATAATTACAATTCGAAAGCTGTTTTGAACGAGAATCGTGTAACTCACTAGATCATGCTTAATGCTTGATTTTAGGTTTAAAGCCAAATAATTTCAAGTTCACCCTTTTAAAAGTTTTAATACTACATTCAATTTTTTCAAGTTTTACAAGCCTAAGAACTACCTAACACTTACCCATAGTAACACGTACTGACTTACGGAGGTGCAGTAGCTGTTCCCGAATCCATCATGACTTGATTATTGGCTGAGACTGAGCTAACGACGCATTGCCCCCTTGGACGTTTATACCTGCCGAATGGATCCAAACGGAAAAACAGCGGACTAATATTACGACAACCTTGTGACGTCAGAATTGCACCAAACGAAGAGATCATCTGGCTGTCCACAATCCTGCGCTGATAAACAGCATTGCCAACTGATAAGGCACCATCTTGGCTTTCAAGGCGACAGTTTTTCGCTACCATGGGAAGTGTTACGGAGACAAATATTTGGAATATAAACTACCGTATTTACTCGAATGTAAGATGTCACCAAATTCAAGACGCATGCTGATTTTGGAGCCCATGATTCAAGAAAATTGTTTGTATTTGAATCCAAGATGCTATGGCTCTCTCCCTAAAAATAGCCTACTTGCACTAAAACTAGCAGGATACACTTACGGCAACAGGCTTATTTACTAAACCAAATTAATAATACGATCAAATAGATCAAAATAATGTAATTAGGCTAGTCACAGTAGTGGGCAAACTAGGCGTTTTTCTACAGCGCATGCTCCGGTGCGTAAAGAAAGTCTTACTGCTTGACCCACATAACCCGGTACACTCGCAACACGAGATGGCTGCCAACACTGTGTTTTGATTTTGTATCCAAATCCAAGATGCACTACAATTTTCTAAATGCCTTTTTAAGAAAAAAAAGTGTGTCTAACATTAGAGTAAATATGATAAATACTTAAAATAACAAACTAGGACATAAAATAGGACATAACCTAGGACTTGAATTAATCCCCATTAAAGAGACTTTCGATCCGACGGATTAGAATGCAGAGAGATCGATTAATTCAGATGCTACAGCAAACCAAGTGTGGATTCACACTTGTAATACAAAAGAAGATGAACGGCGGCAATCACTGATACATCGTTACCCAGAAGCAAAACTTTCTACCACTGTCAGCGACACCAATAATTGTCAGAAAAATATTTGTCTGCAGCTAAGCAGCTTTTATCATATGGTTACCAACATGTTTATTGATTTTTATTGAATAACTATTCAGTGCTTTACTCTATTGATCTGGCTATTCCACCAATGGAAAGGTCTCGTCGAAATGATTAAAATGGTGTATTGGAATGTCAAAATCGGTCAAACATTGATAACCCGACAGACATTTGGCCAAAATTTATCCACAGTGGCTTTCAACCGTCCGCGACGTATCATCGCGTAGATTCTGTTACGGGGCATCTTTGTTTACTTTGGCCCGTAAATGCTCAAATACAAAACCAAATATTATAAACAAGGTGTTAAATTGATCTTTAGGATCATTCAAGAAGCATTAAAGTCAACTTTAACTGGAAAGTGCCTTTTTCTATCTGGCAATCTTTCACTCGTGCAAAAATATTGGTATACGAAATTTTGCAAGTTTCTTCATGGATGACTTTATTTCTTGTTACAGTATCTGCAGGTTGAATAAGTTCAGGCCTTCTGGAATGAAGGTTTACAGTCCACTGGAAGTTCAGAGCAGTTGAAGCAACCAGAGTGTTAATTAAAGTTCATGGGTCACAGTTGGGTTGCTTCCCCTTCCCCCAATGTTCAAGTTCTGAGTTTAAAAAAAGTTCAAAAGAACCGCTGCTTGCGGGTCGTTCTTTACATCATTTACAACTCACAGCTCTTTCCAGCATTTTTGCACCATTGTAATTTTCTGGATAACACTGCACTCCATACTAGGTACAGCCTTGTACTGCAGCCTCAAAGATAGCAGCAGTGCAAGCTTTAAATTTTAAGCAGCCATACTTGCAAACTCAGAATAACACGACCCGAATTTTAAATTAAAATTATTATTTAACAAGGTGAAAGCGAGAATCTACATACAAAGCTGACATGCCTTTGAAAATTATTGCCCACTGACAAAAAGTTACTTAAAGGCACCGTTTCACCTTTTCAACTCCTAAATGCAGCACTGTAGAATCTTCGAGCTATATAAAGAAAATAGCGGTGAATTAAAGAAAGGAACAACACTTCGCAGCAGTGCCGCAAATTTTCATAACTAAAACGAAATCACGTGACCCATATCAGCCTACTGGATGACAGAGAATCTGGAATGTGGATGCAGTGTTTAGAATATTAGCAACACTATCGAAATGGTGAACCGACGCCTTTAAGTGCTTACTGATTACGCATCTCAGGAGCGACTTAAGGAGTCCAAATCTTAGCAAATTTGATTTCTTTGCATACAGTTTTGTCACATTTGAAACGAATACTGAACAATGAACCTTCAACTGCTCCCTAAACTACTTTAATAAGGGCAAAAAAAAAGTACCTTGGTTTATGGGAGTTTATCACTTAAAAGCAACATAAGGGCGGGCAGGCGGCTTTTCTTTTTATTTTTTATACCAAAATCTAGCTTGTTCAGTTGAGAAATTTTTTTTTGCTTGGGAGACATAAAATTTATTTAGGTCTACATTTTCCCTTTCTGTTTAAATCAAGCTCTTTTTTTCTGATTGGCTTTGCCAAACTATTGTCAGTATCGCAAGCTCTGCACAACAGATAGATGTTTCTGACTATTGTTGGTAGATCTCGTACACCTTGTTTGTTTCGAAAGGGAAGCGAAGTCATATAAAAAAATTCACATGCACGATTTTTGGAGTCGCGGGCACTCCTGTAAAACAAAGGTTTTTTTTTATTTGCCCTAAAAAAAATCCTTGATCAATCTGCAATCAACAACCTAAAAGCTTTTTGAACCATACGGATTCACTTACTGGATCTCCTTCATGTTCAGCAGTATCCAATGTAATGGGACCATAAACTAAGTCTTCAAATGTTTCTGGAGTTGATGGCAACTGAAATTTAAAATCAAGAGTATTGTAGAGATTAAATTCAGAGCACAACCTTCCAATAACCAGCAATATAGCTCTCACCTTAAATCTGACTACATGAGGAACATTTTTTTTCAGTTTCTCATCAATGTCTCTCATTGACAGATGACGGCACCTTCCATCATAGCGAGGCACTTCACCTCTCTTTGCCATTTCTTTTCGTAGCAGGGTTAGTCTACTCTCTGTGCAAAAGCACCTATATGCAGAACCATTCTGTAAGACCCAATATGCAATTATTATCATTCATCCTCTCAAAAGTGAAAAATTCCAGAATAAATTAGTATTAGGATTTTTTCAAAATGCAAAACTTAAAAAAAATGTCTTTCCACTGAAATGTCAAAGTAACGTCTTGGTATCTGTAACAAACCAATACAACAGCTCACAAAAGTTGGGTACATGCTACCACATAATTAACATATTTAGGTACACAGCCTTGAATAATTTATAATAATCTCTAACTGCCAAATATTAAACACTGCAAACTTGTGTAAAATATAGACATTCAAACACTATTATATTTCCAATCACAATTAGTCCAGGACGTGTTATACATCTGCAGGCATATTTGCATATGGAGAATTTGTTAAACTACACGAGTTACTTATAAAGGTTGAAGAAAAAGCCCAATTTTACCTGGGGGAGGTCAAAATTGGTTTCTATTGGTAACCGAAAATATATACTACCTGTAAATTTGTTGCATTGAGTTCCTGGATGCTCCTTATCTGTCTTGAGGTTTTTCGCTCTCCAGCCAGCTGTGCAACCCCACTACGCATGCGTCATGCGCAGCCCTCCTACAAAATTGTTCGGCCCGGGCGTGGCCGCCATCATTTTTCCTCCCGATACGTCAGTGGTCTTGAGGGGAGGTTGGGTAGGTTTATACAGGTAGTATATATTTTCGGTTAGGCAATAGAAACCAATTTGAACTCCCCTCAGGCAAAATTGGGCTTTTTATGTGCCGTTTACAAAAATATCTACTACCTGTAAATTTGTTACATTTACAGTTGACCTCGCCAATGAATGGTGGCGGGCACCACATGATGGGTTACCCTGGGTTGCAAGCTAGCTCCCCCCAAAAGTTTCACAAACCTTCGCACTTTGTTGAAAATGAACAGAAACAGGAATAGAAAACGTTTGTCGGATGTGGTGGTTCGGTAGGGTGAGATGAGGGTCTTGCTTCTGTCTTCTGGAGGTCTTAGTTTCTGTGATCAAGTGCTTAAGGGGGTTGGACTACACATTAGGGATGGGTCGGTAACCGAAACCGAAACCGAATTTTCGGTTTTTTCTGGAAACCGAAACCGATTTGGATTTTGTGTCGGTTTTTCTTAGTGTCCGAAAAATCAAAAATTGATTTGTTTTTCTAATTTTTTTTTAATAATTGTCATTTTGTATGTATAAATGACAGCAAAGCTCCTAATCATTAAAAAGAAAATAGTAGAGGAAAATGATGCCACAGCTAGGACCATGGTCTATGACGCTGCGGAAAGTGAAAGGTGAAAGCAGGAGTTAGAAGCTAGTAATAGTACTGATACAAGAAAAAAAACTAGAAATAGGTGGATGGTGGCAAAAACCGAAACCGAAACCGCGGTTTTGTGAGCGTAAAAACCGAAACCGGAACCGAAGTCAACAAAATGAAACCGACCCATCCCTACTACACATCTGGCTAACGACAACACATCCTACAGACACTGTAGCCCATTAACTTGCCTTGACATGTCTTAGAAGTTGTGACTTAAGAGGACAGTCTGGCTTCTTCGTGATGTATCTTGGAGGCTTTCAGTAATGGAGACTTGGCTGTGGAGTGCCTATGAAGTCTCAAGTGCCCCGAATTTGTGGATAACCATGTTGATCCAACTTGTGATTGTTTTGGTCGAGATCACGTTGGTTCGTTTGGAGAATGGTAGAAAAAAAACATTTTGCCGGCCCCCAGCCAGGCCGGCTAAAAATGGTTTCTTTGTGCCTAAAACATACTTAACCTGATAATTTAGCATTACATTCCTCGAATGTGATGTTCCCCTGGAGGTTTCTTCCGGTGCGCAGGCGCCTTCTTGCATGTGCCTGCTGCGCATGTGCGTGGCAGTACTCCCTTATAAAAGAGAGAGCGCGGACCCGTTCGGCATTCATTTTTCTCTCAATATGTCAGGCGGTGACTCGAGAGGGGAGGCAGGGCGGGAGTCAGTAGGTTTTAGGCACAAAGAAACCATTTTTAGCCGGCCTGGCTAGGGGCCGGCAAAATGTTCTTTCTTTGTTGCCAAAACATCTTAACCTGATAATTTAGCATTATCAGCTTACCTCGTCAAAGTTTGGTGGCAGGCACCGTCCTGACGAGCGCCCCGGGATGCAAGCAGGCGATCCCCCCAAAAATTTTTTGTCTGGAAGAAAAAAATTTGCACTTTATTCAGAACGGATGGATGTTGGTATCCTTTTTTTTTTGAATATCGGTTTCAAAGACAATGAGGACATTTCGTCTTGCTGTGAGGGCACGTCCTACATGGAGTTGTCCAAGGCTTGTTCCATTGGTGACGATGAGAAGTCGGCGAGATCTTGTAGCGAATGATGATAGATCAGAGGAGCAAGGGTGTTATGGTGAGGTATAGATGGCTGGTTAGTCGTGAAGAGTTTCAGAAGATCAGCAGAGAAGAGCAAGAGATTGGGGGAACTGTCAACCAGGCCAAAATGATAGGCGTTGGCGACAGGTGGTGGCTACGAGTGTTATGTTGATGAAAGGTGACACTTTGTTGTTGTTGTTGTCATGGTGAATTTTCGGTCATGGCACTGAATTCGAGTCAGTGGATGGGCGTGGGTTCGAATCCCACTTCTGACACCATTGTAATGTTCTATTCCAGTGACCTTTCGACCAGAATAAACATTATTATCAGGATAGCATAAGGGCAATCAATTGTAATAAAAGCAAGAATTATGCACAGAAATGGGTAGGCTAAATAATAAGCAATCATTCATCTAATACTGGGCCTGGGCCTTTAATCGACAGTCCGGCATACACAATATTGACCCCACAATACGTCAATTAAATCAGTGACAGATTGTTATGATTTAATGTATCGATTACAATTATTCGGCAATGAGTCGAACAAACAGCATTACTGATTAAGTCGAGCGGAAACTAAATCATTATGGTATTCTCTTAAATGATTAAGTATCCTCAGGCAAATTTAGAAGCGTAGTAGTATTACTAGTTAATCTTAAACAATCATAGCTATTGCTATCGTATTGAAATACTTTTCTTAATAGAAGCGTGAGCGGAGCTAGCAGCACACGGCTCTAGCTCGGCGATGAAGCCCCGTCCAAGATGCGGCACGGCGTCTGGCCTGGCGTGCTTTCCGAATCGGGACCTCCAGTCCGGAATTTGACTGGCGTGAGCTAGTTAAGCAACTGGTGAACTGCTGATGATCGACTGATATCACGCATTCCGCGGTTCGGTTTATATACCATCGTGTTATCGTTCACGATCGATCCATTGTATTATTGATTTATTGTAGAAATGCTAAATATAGTAACATTCTGACAGTTTGGGACCTTATCACCAAATGGGACCTTCACGCATGTCAATCATTCTATTGTTGCATTCGGGTTCATTGTTCCCCGTAGTCGGCGCTTTGAAGCTATCTGCCGATATAATTAACTGTCCCGTGTGGGAGTGATTTATTGTTATTCTTCGAAGCGATCGATCATGAGCGACGATCTTATCGTAATTAAATCTACTTCTAGAAAGTAATTTAAGGATCTACGAAATGTCGTAAATATTATCAACTGGTAATGCCATCCTTTAAACTCTAACAATAGGTGTAATTACACTGGTTCTAGTACAATGATCTTGCTGCCTCTCGGTCGTCTTTGAAGAAGGAATCCTTATTATATTTACTTATCTGGAGTCTATTTGGTCTATCCGAATAAATATTCGGCTCATGCATTTAATAAATGTATGATATTATGCAAATATGTATCTAATTAATTAGTTGTATTGTTTCTGTTATGAATACTAATTAAGCCATTAATTAATTCCTTACACCATGATGAAAGACATCTTTCGGTGAAGGCGTTGGATGGAACCAGAATCGGCTTGCTGATTTACGGTGAAAGTTTGGACGAGTTTCATTTGGTCGAATGCTTTGAGGCATCTTTTTGGATAAGAACGTGGGGACAATGATGAGCTGAGAACCAATCCTTGTCTGTGTTTCATGACGAGAACCCAAAGAGACAACTGCAGGCGGATGATAAACAGTAATCTCAACGTGACTGGATAGCGTCAACTGGCGGGAGCTTCAGTTGGAGCTGACGGAGCTATTTGGGAAGCTGCAGATAACGATGGGTGGAAACAGCAGGCAGTGATGGGAGAAGACTGGAAGAGCTGCTCATTAAGATCGTTGGGTTATATTCAGTTTGCATCTAGTCTTCATGGGGGTTCAGAGTTTGGTGTGTAAATGACCTGAAGTGAAGGCCGACGAGATTCCTTGAGCGCCGATGCAGACTCCCAACTGTTCGAAAGAAGACGAGCCGGTGTGCTTTGATGGGATGAGAGGCGAGCTTGGTGGCGAAAGATTCGTTTCATGTTGATGAGTGGACGGCCAGAGCATAGATTCTTGGATGAGGTGGAGAATCAACTTCCAACAAGGATGCTGCGTGTTGGCTGGCACGGAAAGCCATGTCTGGACGGTCGTAGGGTCAAAGAGGAGCAACGATTTAAGGTTGAGCCCCACGTGTGATGGTGAGAAAGCCGGAGTTCCCAGGAAGACTCACGGCTGAACGAGCAGGAGCGAGGATGTTTTCCAAAAGAAGGGTTAATGGGGCGAAATATCTTCTACAGGTGAAAGATACTTTATCGGGAGAAGATAAACTTTGGGTGAAAGATCTTCTTTCATGCGACAGAACTCCTTTAGGCGAAAGAACAATCTTTAGGTTAAGATCTTCTTCCAGGTGAAAGATCTTCTTACAGGCGAAAGGTCTTCTTGCGAGAGAAAAATCTTCTCAGGCGAAGGATTCCCTTTTAGTGAAAGATCTTCTTCCAGGTGAAAGATCATCTTACGGGTGAAAGATCTTCTCACCGTCGAAAGATTTCATTCAGGTGAAAGATTTTCTTTCAGGCGAAATATCTTCTTACAGGTGAAATATCTCCTCTAAGACGAAAAATGTCCTTCAGTTGAAGGATCTGTTTTTGGGCAAAAGATCTTCTGTTACACAAAAGATCTTTTTCATCAGCGAAAGATCATCTTTCAGGCGAAAGATCTTCTTTTAGGTGAAAGATCTTCTCTCAGGCGAAAGATCTTTTTATAAGTGAAAGATTCTTTCAGGCGAAAGATTTCCTTCATGCGAAAGATCATCTTTCAGGTGAAAAAATCTTCTTATAGGTGAAAGATCTTCTCAGGCGAAAAATTCCTTCAGGCGTAAGATTTTCTTTCATGCGAAAGATTTTCTTTCAGGCGAAAGATCTTCTTTCAGATGGAAGATCCTTTCAAAGGCGAAAGATTTTCTTTCAGGCGAAAGATCTTCTTTCAAGTGGAAGATCTTTCCAAGGCGAAAGATTTCCTTCTAGTGAAAGATTTGCTTTCGGGCGAAAGATCTTTTTTCAGGCGAATGATCTTCTCAGGTGAAAGATTCCTTCAGGCATAAGATCTTCTTTCAGGCGAAAGATATTTTCAAAGACGAAAGATTTTCTCTCATGCGAAAGATATCCTTCAGGTGAAAGATCTTCTTTCTTCTCCCAGGCCAAAAATCTCCTTCAGATGAAAAATCTTCTTTCTTCTTTCAGGCTAAGGATTGGAAACCGGGGAGTGAGGCGCCTGCCTCGTGTAGAATGCAGCAGCAAGGAGGTCGGCAGGAGATTGGGCGGCGGGGAAAAGAAAGAAGATCTTTCACCTGAAGGATATCTTTCGCATGAGAGAAA
>JAHWFP010159974.1:260386-300614 GCA_023313725.1 Lithobius niger | reverse complement strand
TACTGCATCATGGAAGAGAACCGGCAGGCCATCATGGTCGAGAGTCGGTTAAAAAAATCTTCGGAAACAAGGGGCAAATGGGGCAGCGATGGTTGGCTCGTCGGTGAAAGTTAGATGACACTCAGCAAGGTTTGCAGGTGGCGGCAGTTGAGGGCTCGAATGGCTGTGATACGGTTGGTGAGCGGCTGATGTCGACGAGGAATGAGGGCTTCAGCAGCAGTGATGGCTGGTGAAGGACAACAGGCTTGACGGAACGGGAGTGAGGGTCAGCGGGCCTGATGGAGCGGATGCAGGACCTAGGCAAAATGGGTTGATGTCATGAAAATTTTGTTGAGTGAAGTTTTCAATTGGGAGAGATTGATTGGCCGTTGCTTGGAAGAAGAAACCGGCGGGCATGGGATGCTGTTAGTCATCAATTTCAGTCGATCCACAAGGTGAGATTGTTCAATGGAACTGAGGACAGTGATGCTGAACATTCGGTGGGGCCATGCGGGTCGCATGAATGCAGCTTGTTCATTAATGTGCAGTGGCGAAAGAGTGAAATCGTGATAGGATGCTATTTTGGATGTGATGGGTTGCACAGCTGGCCGGATCTAGAGCCCGAAAAACCTCAAGAAAGATAAGGAGCATCCAGGAACTGAATGCAACAAATTTACAGGTAGAAGATATTTTCGTAAATGGCACATAGAAAATGCATAATTACGCCCCACCCTCACATTTTCAAATTGAATGGTGAATTTATTGCGAAAAGCTAAAATATGATATTTCGGCTTTAACTGGTCCAATTTTTTTTTAAGGTAAAGATAATAAAAAGCAGAACTTGCAAAGTTCAATGATTTACGATGTTCCCAGCAGTGGTTTTCCGCGTAAATTGCGAGAACTAGACATATTTTCAAATTTTTTCTCTTTTAGCTAAAAACACTTGTATTTATCCTAGAAGTCATTAGAAAATTGTTTACTCTTCATTTGTGACAGCTGTCACACATATTTTCGAAGGATGCAACACATATTCATAACAAACGACTGGGAAGATACATGCAACTCAACATATCATAATCAAGGAGGGGTAACGGATCAAATACAACATATTGTCTCCTCTTTAATATCTTACTGGACAAGGATGAGAATACTCCTCCAGTAAGCCAGAAAAATCCGAAAATATCAGCACGTGGAGCAATTTTAAAGTTAACCCATTCGGCGCCAGGAAGTACTCTAGATACTGTTGGCAACGCAATTAAATCTTACGTCATCTTGGCTCAGACACCACGGCCCTGACCACTCGGCAGTGCTTTACTCACTTTTCTCACGGTTTTAGGAAATCCTCATGAAACTTGCTTTTCATTCTTGGGCTTGGTTACCTCGACAAGAGTCAAACTCCACCATTACAGCAGACTTACATACTAATGGTAGCCCATTAACTCACAAATTTTTCGAAGGGAAGTCTTTTTTCCAGCTACATGCTTGGTTCATTGCACTATCACCATCAGAGTTTGAAAACGCCACTCTACGTAGCCTCCCATATTCGAACTGCCGATGAAAATTCGCAAGATATTGGACTATCTTTAATGTGGAAGTGAGCAGAAATGGTGGCGGTTGACTTGTTTATAGGTAATTTTGATACAGAGTTCCACAGTAGCCTACGTCATGGCAACCACATTTTTTTGTGAAATTAGGGAAGCCCATTCCCATGACTTTTTGAAGAACGTACGGACTCTAGGTGAAGTGTAGGGAGGGCTTGGTTCTTTGTGTTTTTAAGTCGGTGTATATCCCTGGCCCTGTGGGAGTTCATTCGGTCATTCGGTCAAGTTCTCTTAGAATTGCTTACCGAATGGGGACCGCCATGTTTGTTTAAGGGATTGGTGCAGGTTCGCATTCAAGTGTGTAAGTTTTTTTTTTTTATTTTGCTCGTTTTCTGCTTTCTTCGAACTGTGTACGAACGTTTGGCTGTGGCTGTGTGTCGGTTCTCCAGTTTTCTTCTGCCAGTGTGTGAACGTTTCTTTGAAGTAAGCCTCTTCGATTTTCGTGTGGACGCTCCACAGCTGTACTAGGGCAGACGACTTTGTGCCTAAATATGGAGAAACTTTCTTATCAAGATGCCCGTGAGCAGCCAAACCTCCTTCTAAGGAAAAGTCAAGATCCAAACCTTATAGATAAGCGTCGGCAGACACTATATTTTGATTCGAACCAATCTCCACTAAATGTGAGTGGTTTGAGCCTGAGCACTCCAAAACAAGAGTACATTGTCGAACTTTGATCCTAGCGTTACAGACAGGGAAGCAAATGACTCAGTAAACATCCCGGCCATCCATGATATTTCAATGAAACTTCTTAATCGCTTGGATGAGTTCAGCCTTGAAAAGGACCTTGGATTTGGGGGAAATTAATGCAAATGTCACTGTTATTCCGCAACAGATTACCCAGGCCCTTGAAGAGAGATTTGAGGTCTTCACTAGTATTTTTGAAAAATGGACTGCTGCTTTTTTCAAGAAACAACAACAAATTCTTGAGACTCAAGCAGACGTTCTCTATTCGAGGTTCGAGTCCCGGACGGCGGCAGCGGAGGAAGTTTTCAAATCCCAACTGGAAGAATTCTGCACCTCAAAACAAAATGGTGTTTTCGGGGATAACCATAATAAAGACGGTTTCAATTTGCAACCTACTGGAGGCACCGATTTGATTGTTAAATTGAAATCTTCACCGGAAGGAAACCTGGAAATCCTATCTGCTCACTTGGACCACATAAAAACGAAGGATGAGGATAAAGCGTCACCGGAATTTGTCCTCCCTCCAGCCCTCCTTAGAAATGTAACAACTAGACGTGGAAATTCAAAAAGGAGAAAAAATTCAACACAAAATGCAAACTTTGTCGGTTCTCCCAGAAGTGAGGCAACTGTAAATCCAAGTGTGCCCATTGTTACTAAGGCAATAAATGTGGATGCTCTGTGCGACTCGCAAAACAACCTAAAGAACGTGGAAACTCAATCATTCGAACCGGTGGTTGACAAGGTGGCCCCTTGGAACGAAGCAAATTGGGTGAGCGATATAAGTTCCTTGTCTCAAAAGTGGACGAATCAGACATTTATCATCGGTAACTCCCACGTCCGTAACCTTAGGGGGGGCATCAACCCTGGTTCTAAAACTTGGACTTATCCAGGCCTTAAGGCAAACCAACTCTCATCCAAACTCGATATTACCTTGAAAAATTGTAATCAGGATGGTGACTTGATTATTTGCGCTGGGACAAACAGCATTGACGAGGAGACTCCAAATAGAATTGCCCTTCACCTTCACGACTTCGCATCCTCTTTTCGGGCGAGGCACCTTAAGGCCAGAATCGCCATCATTGGCCTTTTCTCCCGTTTTGGACGATCAGAAAGAGACCTGGATAAGAAGATTATACATACAAACTCTCTTCTATGACAAATGTGTGTTGACAATAACTTCTCTTTCATATCCATTGACAAACAAATTTGCTCTGACCATTCCTTATTAGCAAGGGATTCGATCCATCTCATTTCCAAAAGTCTGTATTGCAGCATGAACTTTTAAAAATCCATGTATCTTTGGAAAACCACCTGAACTAATTGGGGACAGCCCCACGTTTACCCCACAGATGGCAACAGCTGAGGACACCCTCCACTGCATTTTATTTAACGCACGTAGTGTAATTAGAAACATTGGCTGTTTTAAGGACCTTATCCGTCTTAACCATTACGATGTAATCTTCGTGGTTGAATCTTGACTTACTCAGGATTTTACTGATGCTATGCTTGGGGGGTCCAGTGAGTATGCAGTCAATAGACGCGATCGAGGTAGTCGGAGCGGTGGGCTCCTCATACTGCACCGTTCTAATGTACCTTTTGCCGTTCTTGAGGTCAGCTCTTCGGTTCAGGGCATTGTTGTTTCCATGCCCCGGAACAAGTTAACCTTTATACTTTGCTACTTGCCTAATAGCTACATTGACTCCGATATTTTGTCTCTTTGCAACTTGATCGAGCGTTCTTTCCACCCTACTTTTTCAAACATCCTTCTGGGTGACTTCAACCTTTCGACCGTTGATTGGGATCGGAACGTCGCCTCTGATCAACATCATGAGTACTTTCTGGAGCTTGTTGCACCCCTGGGACTTCGCCAGCTGGTTGACCAGCGGACCAGGAGGAACAATATTTTGGATTTGATTTTCACACATGATGAGCGCCTGGTATACGACGTTCACGTTGGTGCACACTTTGGAAATAGCGACCACTGTGTTGTAGAGTTTTCTGTAAACCTTTCTCAAACTGGTTCTGGAAAGTGTTTAGTTGGGGCCCCCACTTCTGGACAGGGAAAGATTGACTTTGCTAAACTTAGGCTCTTACTCTCTACTGTTGAATGGGACAATCTAATTTTTCATGTTCATTATGACATTGAACAGGCCTGAACTTGATTTCACCAAATTTTGACGGGCCACATCGACCAGTGCAGAGACAGACCCCGTCCTCCAAAGAATGGTCGTGCTGGCTACTCTCGCCACATTACTAAATTACCCATTAGAAAGCTAAAACTATGGAGGAGTTACAAGCATAACCCGCACCCTTCTGCTCTGCTTAGATACAACTCTGCACGAAAGCAGTACTCAAGACTCCACAGAGGCCTGGTACAGGGAGAAGGAATCAGCTGTGATCAGAGAGGGAAATTTTGGTGCACTACTAAAATACTACACAAGGTCAAACGACTCATCTCGAGCCCTCCCACCTCTCAAAGTGGGTAACATATACTTTACCGAGAACATTGATAAATCCGAGGCACTAAGTGATGTCTTTGCTTCTAACAGTATCCTTAGTCATCCGCACTGTTTACTTTCCACGTTAACCTCCAAGTGCACTTTGGTCGACTTTCCTTAAAGTACGGTTATTTCCTCTTTAAACAAGCTTAAACCGAGCAGATCCTGTGGACCTGATGGTTTGTTGGCTTTCCTTTTTAAATCCTTGGTTCTCGAAATCAGTTATCCACTCTCGAAATTGTTTTCCCTTTCTTTTGCACAAAGTAAAATCCCATCTGCCTGGAGTCAGGCAATTGTAATCCCAGTCTTTAAGAAGGGGTCCTCCTCCGACCCCCTGAACTACAGACCCATAGCCCTCACTTGCGTTGCTTGCAAACTTATGGAATCAGTTATCCGAGATAAACTTGTCTCTTTCCTGCAAGAGCACTCTGTTATTCAACATGACCAATTTGGTTTCTTCCTGGTAGGTTCGCTGTTCACCAATTACTCCTGGTCTTAGACCGTTGGACTAGCGCACTGGACGTGGGAATCCCTTCTGATACTATTTACTTCAATTTTAAAAAGGCCTTCGAGTCGGTGATTCATCGAAAGCTCCTTCTGAAGCTTAGCCATTGTGGTATCGTGGGACAAGTACACGACTGGATATCAGCATTTCTGCAGAACAGAACCCAGAGGGTATCAACTGAGGATACCTTTTCTTCCTGGACACAGGTTCCTTGTGGCGTCAACAAGGTTCTGTCTTGGGTCCACTACTATTTGTTATTTACCTAAATGACCTGAAATTCGAAAATAACGATACCTTTGGTTTTAAATTTGCGGATGATTTGAAGATCGGGGCAGAAAATCTCACCTTGTCCCCTTCTCGGGCCCTTGAGACTAAGGTTCAGGTAGTTAGTGTCTGGTCTGAACGTTGGCAGCTCCCACTTTCAATCGGTAAATGCCATGCTTTCCATGTTGGCACCTCTAACCCTTGCTCCCGGTATACATTGAACCAGTCGATCCTTCCACAAACAGGTGAAGTGCGAGACCTTGGTATCTGGTTCTCTCAAAATTTGAAATCCTCTCTTCACTGCCGAAAGGTTTGTGCCTCGGCTTACTGACGTTCTGCATCCGTTGTTTCACATCCGGAAGCATTAAGACGAGGGTCTGGGCATTTAAGATCTTTGTGCGCCCAGTCCTTGAATATGCAACTCCAGTCTGGTCACCATACTTGGCACACGACATCGATTCTATCGAAGCGGTTCAGAGACGCTTTATGAAGGCACTTCCTGGTTTTCGCGAGGTTTCGTACAAGGAGCGTCTCGAGAGATAGGGGCTTGAGCTTCTGAAGTTGCGCAGAATTGTTCTCGACTTGGTCCTGACTTATCAGATCTTGCACCAACTTATAGAGGTAGATCTTCCATTTTTTGACCTGGCCCCGAGTTTGGGCCGCACCAGAGGACATAATTGGAAGCTGGCTGTGCCAGGGGCGCGCCTCGACTGTCGTTTGCATTTCTTTTCTGTACGCATTGTCCCCATCTGGAACTCCCTTCAGAAGGATACTGTAAATGTGAATTCTATCACGATCTTTCGCAGTAGGCTCAAAACTGAGCCCCTGCATCGTTTTTTGAGACGTCCGCTCCAGTAGTCTACTTTCATGGCGATCTGGGAGCAGTCTGTGTGGGTATCAAACTATGCTAGTAAATTTGGCTGGCTATAGGTGAGTCACAATCCTTGCCAGGCTTGTTGCTTCCACACATATAGAGGCAATTGTATTTATTTTTATTCAAACTGTTCTGCCACGCTATGTTGCAGGTTGGCTCCATGTTTATTATTATATTTACATATATCTTTTTAATTGTAAATAGCTCTAGTCTTACTTCCCACTTCAGTTTTTAACTTTCACTACACCAGTTTCATGCATTTTTCATTGTTTTATTATTTTTTTTTATCTTTATGAAGATTGACAATTAGCATTGGCCAAGCTTTAAACTACGATGCATTTATTTTATTATTTTTTAAAGAAACATTGATAAAGTTACCCGGCTTTTCCCTGCACTTGTCCCTCATGTTGGCGATGCCATCGGGGACCATCGCATCCCTGGTAGGTCTAACCTTGGTGGTAAGGCATTCGTGATCCAAACCCCATACCATCAACCCTTCTTCTGCAGCCGAGCCATCGTGTTTGGTTAAAACTTTTAACTGTTAAACTTTTATAGTGTACAATTTTTTAGTTTTAACTTCGGACGGCAGTCATTGACCACCCAGTCCTTGTCGCTCCGGTTGCGTTTGCAACAAACCTATATATTATTATTATTAATTAATAAGGTGGGGGAAGCGGGGGTGTTAATGGGAATTTCATGCTTAAAAAAATCTGCATTCTGCCAAAATTATGACGATTCTTATCCCAGTACGAGATCAAATTCATATTTGTCAGTGACGGAGTGTTCGCGGCAGCATGAGAGATCAAATTCTTGTCAATCCAGTGCCACATCAAATTCATGCTTCTTTCATAAGAGATTGCGCCTCTTTTTTACTTGAAAAAAAAAAGGGTAACCATTGGATATAGTGGTAACTGAAATAGATTACAAAATCCAAAATACGTTTTACCACGACAGCAGAACATTTCAGTCAACCTTTAGAGTTCTCTAACTCTAAATAAGTCTAAAGATTGCCTCAAGGGGTTCTGCTGTGGCAGTAAAGTGTATTTTGGATTTTATAAAATCTTTTTTATTAAGTAACCTGGTAAAGGCATGGAATGCTGATCTTTCCCATCAGACTTATTACCCCTAACAGGTACAAGATTGGAAAACACATTTTAAAAATGCCGGCGCAAACCTGTTAACCCCTTCTCTTGACAGCCGCTACACACGCCTCACACAATACAGTGACAAAAAACGAGCTCCGTGAGGGTTTCTTGGGAACCCAAGCACAGCTGAGTGGACAGCGTCCTAGTCTCCGATGATACGAGATCGAATCACGCCAATGACCTACGTACACTAATCAGCAAATAAAAGCAAATTCACATCAATTTTGGAAACGATGCCAACAAAAACATCAAATAAAGTAATAAAAAGATGATATTGCATTAAATTAACCGAAAATACACGTTCCAAAATACCTATTTCAATCGGAATTACACCTACGATGTAAGCAATTGGATTTATTTTTTTAAAAGGGCTTAGACCTGAACGGACGATATATCGTTCGTCAGGCGTTTTCAGAATTTATTGAGATGACGATACATCATTGTTTAGGCCTAAAAGGATTAAGGAGTTAAAAGCACAAATAAAAACCTGTTATCTTTTTGGTTTTTTTACCTACCAACATGGTAATTATGAAAACTAACACATGCCAAAGAGAGTGAGACTTACCTCTAACAAAGTTTTGATGCTCCTTTGGTATAAATTGAAACGCTCGGACTAAAAAAAAAATTATTTATTTACTACACCCCAAAAACCAAATTAAACATACAGCATAATTTTTTTGTGTAGCAACATTTCCTCAATAAGCAACCTTCAAACTACAATATTAATGCAACGTGTCACTGTTATTTGCTATAGTGTTGGGCAAACAAATACTGTGCATTGTTAAAATACCAGTATTATTTTAATATGAAAAAAGGTTAAATTAATAACAATAGTTCATTTACTCCTAGTGTTGTAGGGCTCAAAGCAGTGCAACAATCAGTTACAGATCAACAATGGTAAAATTGGATTTCTAAACAATGTACAAAGGTGGAACCAACTTTGCCTAACTTTGATGCTACAACCAGTGTTTGTTTATATCTAGACACACCAAGTGGCACCAAGTTAGGCAACAAACATCCCATCAATCAATTGTCGAGGTTGTAAACCACTGTAGCGCAGTGTCTTATATCCTGAAGCAGAGTACATTTCAGGTACCTGGATAAAAATAATAATGCTGTACAAAAGCTTAAATTGTGTTGAAATCGAGAGCAATATCCCACTTGACAAAAATTAACTCATGTAGGAATGCCAGTTAAGTTGCTTTCAATGCAAAATCTGACCCTCAATAACATTGTAAATGTGTTACTGCTAGCCTGCTAATTCATTCATCCCCATGTTAAATCCCATAGGGTGATTATTAATCGATACCGAGGTAACGGGAAGGCTTCCAGTTACAAAATTGGAAGAATGGCTACAGTACAATATGAACTGCGTACGTTTTATGGTTTGGAACCTGGGGCTGTAACGGGGAAGACGTGGGAGGGTGCATAAGTACGAAAAGATTGTTATAACCATTGTTAGTATTGTCGGCATCGTCTCTCAATGGACGGCCAAAGTTCGGAGAATGACTACGTGCCTAGACACACACTAGTGTATCACGATAAATGTAAACAACGTTACAAAAGAAATTGTATTCACGTCCAATTCACGAAAAGTAAACAAACTGTAAAAACAAAGCAAAATAAACAAAACCAAAAACTGGTAAAGAGGCCACCAAGTTGAGGGTGGTTCTGCCCTTCAAAGGAGTCATATCGACACACCTAAACTAACTAAATAAAACAAGTTACATAAAAATTAAAACAAAACCAAAAACCTATAAAGAGGTGACTAAGTAGAGAATGGTTCGGCCTATAGGCAAAAAAAAGGTAGTAGCAAAGTGTTGAAAACCAATTTCTTGTTGACGTGGCACGTTATTACACAACTGCACGGTAGTGGAGTTGAGACTAATACACAATTTTAAAAAAAGGAGTGAGATCATATGCTTCGGCCCTTCAAAGGAGTGATATCAACACACCAAAACATTCGCCAACTTATCGCACCGAATTATACTTTGGACGTTAAATGAAAACTTGAACATTGCTACCGAAAGTAGCAAAGTTTTCATTTAACCTTCGAATTATTAAACAGTGCAATTAACTTAGCGAATGTTTTGGTGTGTTGATATCACTCCTTTGAAGGGCCGAACCATTCGGAACTTGGCGTTTTTTCACCAGTTTTGACACCACAGCATTATAAGCGGGACAGAAAGCGGCGATGTCAGTATGGCTGAATGGTAGGACTCCGGCCTTTGATTTCAAAGGTCGTGGGTTCGATTCCCCACTAAGGCAGTCTGACATTTAAGTCCAAAAGGCAGTGTAAATAGGTTTGCAGCCGTATTTATTTAACACAGCATTATAATACCAGATTCCGCCTAATTCATAAGTACCGGAGAAAACCGAGTAGTGGGTTACTAAGCTTGGTACCAGCACCGGCTGAAAAATTTCTGGTACTGCCCAACACTAATTTGCTAGGCACCCCAACTTTTCATTCATTAATTTTACGGTAATAACTACAGCATTTGACTCAAATGGTATTTTACCTGCTTGTATGGACCGAACTGTCCCCCAGTAAATGGTCCTGAAAAACAACATAAAAAGAAAAAACTGCTCAGAAATGCCAAACACTGCCCAGTAACGACCACAACTTTTACTATAAACAATAAAACTTCATTTTAAAATTTTAAAAAAATTAAAAAGAGGTTCAATGATGACAGCTTGCCTTCGTCAAAGTAAATCCCCATCCAATCCAGTATTTCTTGTAATTTTTCTGTTGCTCCAGGAATAGTCCGAGTCTGGTCAGTATCCTCAATTCGAAGTATCAATTTGCCACCATGTGAACGTGCAAAGAAGTAATTGAACAATGCTGTCCGAAGTCCGCCCAAGTGAAGGGAACCTAACAAACAAATAAAATGAAAGTTAATTTCTGTCATTCTGAAATAACTGTTTACTTCATTATTGTGTGCCGTTTGGCTTATTTTACTACGAAAAAAAAACAAAAACAGTAGGCCTATTTTGCCAGCCCTCGGGTCGGTTGGCTGAAAATTGTTTCTATTGCCTATTAGGAAATATCATTATCTGTAAATTTATTCCAATCTTCCCAAGGATGTTTTCTCTCGCTGGAGGTAGTTAGATTGGAACAAGCCATCCAGCTGCAACCCGGTCAGCACATGCGCGCAGCCCATCTATAAAAGCATTCAGGCGAAGCAGCCTGTCATCTTTTTCATCTCGATATGTCATGGTGGTGACTCAAGAGGGGAGGTAGTGTGGCTACAGGTAATATATATTTCCTAATAGGCAATACCGTAAATCGTGGATTAAACGCCCATGGGCTTATGCAGTTAATTTGGCAAAAATAGGGGGGGTGGGCTTTAAATCAAGCATTATCAATCTTCTAACCTTTCTGGACATCTATTACACAAAATTCGAAGCTTTTGAACGATCTCTGAAAGACCAATTTTTACATCCTTTTAATTGCTGTGAAGAACGGAAGAGGCTTAGGTGAGAGATGTCTTGTGCAGGTGTTAGGAGCTAAAGGAAGAGTTCACTATTACTACAGGGAGGGAGTAGGGGGCTAGTAAACATAGCAAGCAGTACTATCTTTATTCACATCACATAACTTTTAGGTAACTTTTCGTAGAAAAATGACAATTTAAGGGGTGGGCTATTTCTTCAACTATTTCATGATTTTGACTTTACAGCATTTTAGGGGGTGGGCTTTAGCTTCAATTGGGCTTTTAATACACAATTTACGGCAGAAACAATTTTCAGGTGGCCAACCCGAGAGCCGGCAAAATACTGTATCTATCTGCCGGTTGGAAATATAGATTACTTGTAAATTTATTGCATTTACAGGAGACCTCGTCAATGCAGGAGGTGGGTCACCACCTGAAGAGTTACCCCCAGGGTTATGACCTGGCACCACCAACAACTTTTCACTTTATTGAAAATAAAATGAAGCAGGATTTGGAGCTGTGTCGTACGACGTGGTGGCCGTGAAAAGGGCTGTTTTGTTAAAGATGAGTCTTGCTTCTGCTTCAAGGACATCAGTTTTGGACGTCTGTTTTCAGTGCTTAAGGAGGTTTGCATCACATGTCTGGCAGCGACGATGGGTCCCTGTTGTTGTCAGCATAATCGATGTTGAGGTCTTCGTATGTGTTGATGATGACTGTTCTGATCCAGTTTGCGATCATAGCGGCTGAGGTCACGCCGAAGTCTACTCAGAAAGGGAGGAATAGTTGATTGCGTTCCTTTTGGAATTCGTTATTCTCTGTCCTTTTGGTGTAACAGCTTAACGCACGTACGGGGCAAAAGAGATGTTCTGGTTCATCGCCGATAAAGTTTGTGACTGTTGGGATGACAATTGGTTGTGATGGTTCGCAAGGTTTCAGGGTCTTGGCAAGAAAACAGGTTCTTGGTCTTAGTTGAATGGCTGAGAAGTTTTCGTGGAGGATGCAGAAGGCAGGATCGATTGAAAGGGCTTGAACTTTGCTGTGTTGAAGACTGGTTGCCAGTGTTGTTAAAAAGACAGTCTTGCGAGTGAGAAGGATTAATGAACAGTTTTGAAGAGATTCGAAGGGGCCCTTCATCAGGGAGTTCAGGACAATGGAGAAGTCCCTGTCTGGAAAAGGTACTCGAGGGACGTTCGACTTTGAAAGATTTTATGAGAGTTAAAATTCGGAAGTTGTACTGGAGGTGCATGTTATTTGCAGCTTTGAAGATGGAGTTTAGGGCGGATCTGTAAACCAGGATGGTAGAACCTTTTAATCCTTCCTTGAACAGATCATTGAGGAAATTCAGGAGTTTGGGTAGAGGGGGGTTGCTTGGGCTGACTTTCTTCCCGTGAAGCCAACGAAAACCATCGTTACCAGCGGCTGTCATATATTTTGTTTGTTGATTCCCTAATGGCTTTGCTTGCAATTCTAGAGGCTTCATCTTCAAAAATGCCTGGCTCTTTGAGGAGCTGGACAATAGTAGCCACTCCCGTAGGTGTTGGGCGCTGTTGTTTGGGTAGAACAGGGTCCCTTTTCTTTGCGAAAGCAGATCGTGAGCTTCTGGCAGACTTCTTGGGGGGGAGGAGGAGGTTTAGAAGCTGAGGGAACCAAGGTGCTGCCGGCCAATTCGGTGCTATCAGGAGAAAAAGTCCCTGGGTTTCCTTTATTTTCTGTAGAACGGCTGGTAGAAGCTTGAGCGTGGAAACTGGAAAGAGGTAGGCGTAAAGGTTCTTCCAGGGACACATAAGGGCGTCCGCTGTCCAAGGCATGTCGTTGGGGACTTGGCTGATGAATTGGGGAAGTTTGGCAATGTGCCTCGTGGCGAATAGATCTCCCATGGGTTAGCCCCAAAGGTTGACGAGAGATTCGCACATGGACTTCTTTAAGAGACCATTCTCCTGAGGGAGGTTTCTGGAGAGAGAGAGAGAGAGAGAGAGAGAGAGAGAGTCTGCTCTGACATTGCGGCTTCCAGGAATGTGGAGAGGGAGGATTGTTGTGTGGAGGGAGATGCAAAGATTGAAGATCTGGGAGGTGATGCAGTGGAGGTAATGTAGTGGAGTAGTCGGGAGTGAGTTTCACCCTTTTTTCCGAACATAGGTGACAGCAGTGTGTTGTCAGACTGGATTTGGACTGTCTTCCCCATGATCAGAAGTCGAAAGTGAGAAAGAGCGTTGATGGTTTTGAAGGACGAAGGTTTGGAAGAAACCAAAAAGGGGTTGAACGACTTGTGTTGAAACGCAGCAGGTGGCGACGTGCGAAGACCTCGACGAGCTGCAAGTTAAGTTACCACACGCCATGGCAAGAACCACGGGTACTTCATCGATTGCGGCAAGTCCTCCAAAGGGCAACTTCAAAGAACCACTGAAGGAATCATTTTTCAAGGTCTCCTCGCCTTCGACGCCTCCGTTCCTTCCGACTGCAGCACCTGCGTTCCTGCTCTGGCCTTCGGCATCTCCGACTCCAACGGGTCAGCCTTCATCCCTTCGGAGGTTAAGACAGTGTGATCCATACACTAATCATCGTTTGATCAATGTCTCATTGACAACCGACTAATGCTCTTTGCAACCTCTTGGCATGCTCATCTCTTCGCTCCCACGGACGACGTCCTTGCCATTATAAAAAAGGGTGACCTCGCGAGAGTGCTGGAGAAGATAAATGGGTGGCATCCTGACCTTAGCTTCACGGCTGAAGAAGAGCTTGACAGAATAATACCACTTTTGGACATGGTTGTGCTTAGAGCCGAAGGCGGCACTCTTGTGTACCACCATTGTCGCAAACCAACAGAGTCACAGCATGTTATTTAGTATGATTCTGGACATCCCAAGAAGCAGTTATAGGCCATTGCACAAGGGGCCGAGGAACTCACAGAAGAAAAAAAACGAGGACCCTATGGGTAGAGCGAAAGATATGAGATAAGGGGTTTACCGAGTGTCAAACAATGGATGTGATTCAGTATATATTGGTGAGACTAGGAAAGGAATTGGAAAGTGTCTGAGCCAGCATATCGCGAATGCGAGGAATGAGGTTGTTGACAACAAGATTGCCATCCATTGCATGGACAAGAAACACCAGATTGGTTGGGGCAGAACGGAAACGCTCATTTGCTCAAACACTATGAATAGCACACCAGAGTCAGACACCAAACTGGGAGAGACTTAGATCTGTTTGCAACGAAGTGTAATGAGGAGAATGGCGATTGATCCACTACCTCGTAAATACCGGATGCAACGATCTCTAACCTATTCAAACATGGCAACTGAGTAAAAGAATGTAAACAAAGTCCAACCTCCCTTTTAAAGGCCTGAAGAGAACGGATGCGAGTTGGGTGGAAATTTGCACGGTACTGGAGATTCTTTATTATGAAAGTGAGCTATTATGAGTGGCTGACTTGAAATAATGGTATACAAACTAATATCACAAGAGGAAATGAACATAGGCTATATACAAAAAAATTGTTAACCAGCGTGCACAGTGGAATTTTGAAGACATTGAAGACGAACAGTAAATAACACAATTCCACCACAGGAGAACAAGTTATTGTGCAACTATTAAATTTTCGGCGTAAGACCGTACACCTTCTGCAGAATCGTGTGAAAAATAAATAAAGTCACATCACTGCACACAGAGTGCACCCGACATTTGAAGAAGCTCACTAGCCAACTGGACCACCGATGTTTGTCCCGTGATTAATCTGGCTGTACTCCAGTTGCTGTCAAAGAGGGAGCCGAACTTGGGGTGCACAAGTTGCTTAATGTCTTCGTAGACCAGCCTGGTAATGTTCAAGAGGGGCACCCCACTCAGCTCATATCTATTAATTGCGAGGGATTGAGTGCACTAAGGTGGTTGTCATGTAACGCGTTGGATCGAAGAAGGATGGTGGTAACTTGCCAGGATATTTCATTCTCGACGTTTCTTGAGTGCACAGCAAAGCCGTTTAAGAATTTCCTATCCCGAAAGTTTAGGTATCCAGCGTTCCAGTCCAGGGTCCCTCCTGGGAACATGCTGGCACCTCCTGCCCATGCCTGCTAGGATGGTCAATCGTTGACCTCCATTTTTGGACAGCATCTACGACGCACTCCCCTTTGCAGTCCACTCCACCGAGAATACACTTAAACCTCACTCAGACTTGAGCGTCTAAATCCCACACACCTGGGTCTTCCTCAGGTAGCCAAATCGTAGCTACCACTCGACGAACTCTCTTCTTCGCCAAGCCACTTCCGCCCATCATGTATGGCCAGCATCACAGCTTCCACAGTTCCATCTGTGACATCCACACAACAACACCATTCTTGTAATCCAAACTGCACATCTTCTGAAGTTTCCGAACTCCGCTCAGCTCTCAAACTCCACCACACATCTTCTTCTTTCGACCCAAATCCATACATGCCCTTACGTCCCTAGATGACTCCATGGTGGTGCCATCCATCGGTTGTGCCCTCTCGAGCGGACGAGCAAACGGATGCCACCTCCGAGTTTTGTGCAAAGCACATTCAGCAGCCAGATAGTCAGTGATAGGGAGAAAAAATTTGGCGCTTCCCCCCACTGTCTTCTGTGGTGAACAGTTAAGGGTCTGTTTCATCCTTTTCTGCTCACTTGCTGGGAAAAGAATTGTTCAAATTTTCAGCAAAAATTCCGGAATTGTGGTTGTCCAGAGTGTCTCTGGTTTCAAGGGTGGTTGGTTGCTACACCACCTGCCCTATCACGTATCGAACACTCTAGCCCAATCCGTTCCTCCAATCTAATTCCTCAATCCATTTTCATAGATTGTGCCCTTAGACCGCGACACTCACGTGTTGCTAAAGTGCATCTGGCCAACGCCACTAGAGCGAGCCTACAGCTTTAACCAAACATGCTACGAAAAGCTTGACCTCGCACTGCCATCCTGCATGCGGGTAGAGTTCCCCACTGGGGTTCTCCCACATTTAAAAAGAACTACCGTCGTAGCCTTCACCTCACCACACTCAGTGACCAGACGCTGAGAGTGTCGTACTCCCATACCGCGTCTTTTACAGAATAAACCATTCCGTTAGGATCGTGCTACACGCCTTACATGCCCTACCTCACACAGTAGTCGTCTAGCTGACCCTTTAAGACCAACTAACCTAAACAGTGTTTCCGCTACCGAGCTGAACAATCACTTGAAACTAAAATAATTCACGTCAGTCTCATTAAAATACCTTTTCAGAACTGCTCCTTAACTTAGTCACCGTCTGTGTGCTCCATAGCTTGTTTTGAATTGATTCCTTCCGGTCAACCAAAGCTTCGCCATGTACACACAGGTGCTTCCCTGCATAGCTGATCTGCGGTTTTCGCGTAGATCACTCTGCATAAAAGCCCTCAGCAATCACCCTATTTTCATTTTGTTCAACAACAAAACAAAATAGGTTTCTTACTGGATCGTCACCGCACATATTCCTGCGTGCATGATTTGAGAAATCTGCATGCAGCGTATATGAGGATGCGATCTTCGTTTCTACGACATCATAAAAAAAGTGCCTTCTTTTTACATTCGACAAACGGGTCAAAATGCGGCAGCCTGTTCACGCTCTTATTCCAGGTTTTGTTACCTGAACAAGGTTGTGGACTGATGCCTCATTTTCGGTTGCCAAGTTACCATCCTAAATTGTAAGCCTTTTTCCTTGCTTCACAATTAATTTCGATCAACTGACCATGGCCTTGACAAGGTCCAATTTTGAAAAAAAAAATTGGTTTCGACCGGAACTCCAGTCAATTCCTAATTTTCCCTTTTCAAACCCATTCTTTGGTCAGTTAAATCAGCGGTTAAGGCTGCAATGTGCATTTGAATTTTCAGATCCAAATCACAAATCTTTCTCACCTATTAACCCTCCAAAGTTATGTCTGTAACAATTTGTAATTTAAAGCCTACATGCAGCCATTAGATTAAACAAATCGTACGTCCCGTCCGTATTCCAGGCACCATTTTTCCTGGACACAATATTGCTTCCTTTCCTTCTACGCCGAGACGGAAAAAAAAATTGCGTCCAAGTCAAGTCACCAATTTGCAGAAATTAGTTATTCCTTTCGGACTACCTTCGCAAATCGTTCATTTTTCATTTACCGTACTCCAGATCGTTGAGCAGTAAACTACCCAACTAAGGAAATACGTGAAGTCTAGCTCCAACTTTGCTCCATTTCCTGATGTTTTGACGTACCAGTCTTGGTGGGAACAAGTTCGAATCTGAATAAATCCATTCCGAATTGAAACCTATCTTCCACCTAAGAAGTGTCAAAACCTTCCCCATTTTCATGAACTAATGTTGTATTTCTACTATTCTCAGTCCTCGTCCTTTTTCGTGCGTTACTTAGGTCAAAGTTTCGCATTACTAATGGTTGTGAAATAGGAGGTACATTTCGCATAAATCACGAGCAGCACAACTCGTAATTTTCGCTGGTGAAAGAAAAAAATGTTAGCGTTCCTGCTTCTTTTTTTCTGTGGCGAAGTAATTCTCCGGTCTGAACCATTTCTGAGGTTTATATCCAGTCCGTTCTCACTTCAACTCTGAATTTGTTTTAGTTTCACAAATTCAGTGTTCTTGAGTTAATAGCTGCAATGCTTTCAAAATAATGAGGACTCAGTTAGCTCACCACTGTTCAATGCACCTTCAACTCGTAGCTTCAAAAGTGCGTCCTTCACTTTTTCCACTCTTACAAATGTCTGTGTAACGGGGTTTATTGATGCCCACTACTCAGTGTTTTGCGTTTCAGTCTTTATTTTCCTTTCAGAAAATTGGTGACTTTATTTCGTCCTTCCTTTACCAACCGGTCAAAATACAGTGCGGTATTTTGTAGGTGCTCAATGAGTCTACAATTTACCTCCCATTTTTAACGTTATTCACAAATAAATGCAAAGAACAGTGTATTTTTCGTCCAAATTAATTATTTTTATTACTTCTTACAAAAAATGTTGTCTATCACTAAGCAATGGGTAGCTATTCCCACGGCCAAGATCCTTCCAACTGTTTTAAGCGAGTTGCATTTTTAGTCCCGAAACCACTGGTATGGTCCGAAAAAAAATTCTGGCTACCGTAGTTTACTTAAGCCTCGGCCGAGTTCTACAGTCTGCCCTCAAATTGGGTCGCAATCCTCTTCAAGGGGTGTTTACCTCAAGAATATTTGCAGCCAAGTATTTTCGCTGATTAATCACCGTCACTTAGTGAAAAAATTCGCAAAATCTTCTAAAATGTTCTTATTTCTTTCCATCCCGAAGGTTTGGATAATAAGAATTTCCTATCCCGAAGGTTTAGGTATCCTGGTAGGCATCCAAAATATGTAACTACTCAGGGAGTGGACGATTGATTAAAAGATATCCTCGAGCACAATTCACACCTTAATGCACAGCTAGGGGTCTGTACACAGAGTAGCACATATTAGGCACTGACAACTTGCAGCCTGTCAGCCCTAACATTCAGCTCCAGGAGGACCAACCTGTCAAGTTGTTCCTCATTCACCAAGTGGCCCTTCGGTTGCCTAAGTCCCACGTTTTATAGTGGGGGCAGAACAATAGAAGTGGCCAGAGGCATTACGTTGCGTAACTGGTACGAGCCGGTCCTAACTGGTTTGAACAGGAGGGCCGACTCGTTACCCGGCTGTTGGCGTGCATCTAAGTTCCGGTTTGGGCGGAAGTTGGCTGAACGCTCAAGCAGCTTATGTAACTGCAAGGTGCACTACGAGTGTTCACTCGTATTGCGCCCTGCTATACGTAAATAGCATGTTACAATGGAAGTGAATGAAATTGGGGGTCTGGGGGTAATGGGCTCTCACGGATTACACCTCACGCAGAGACAGTGGCAAACACATGTACGAGGCCAGTGGGTTTCCTTCACAAATGTCTTCCTATTCTTAGCTTTCAAAATGCAAAACTTGTTTACCAACTTGTTTACAAACTTGTTTATTCTTCGGCCTAAGTTGGAACAAGATTATCTATGGTCACCATGGTTGGTGACATCAGTAACTGGTAAAAGGTACTACGGGCTGCTTAACACATGTAATTGATGTCTTGGAAGGTTCGACTTCATCTGATACAAAACTAGATTAACTGAAAGGTAACATGGGGGTGCACTAGCAAGCGTTGTCTAGCTCTCATTTACAAAGTATTCCCTACCGACGAGCCCAAACAGTCTGTCTAGAGATCTTTGTGGGTAAGAGCTAATTGATATTCACTGATCGATGTGTATAAGTTCTAATGGGTAGCTTATCCACTCACCGACCAAGATACCTTTTCACTGGTGCCCTCACCGATTTTCTGCGTGGCAAGTCATGAATGCTTTCCCAATACCGTGTTTGAACGCTAGCTTGATAAACTTCTCCTAATGTGTTGCGAATCACTGAAATAGATTACTACCGTACTGTTTGTAACACACCAATTGTGAGGTTTCAAGAATCGTTACGATGCTTCCATTTGCGCTACGTAGAAAGCTAGGCTTATGGGAAGAATAGGTGTCTCCTCACCGATCAATTTCATGTTGCGCTAGAATTACGTAAAATGATCAGCTGAACAACATTTACCCATACCATTTCTGGGGCAAAGGTTTCGTTTGGCATACAGAAATTAATCAAAACCGGACTCTTTGCGTTCTAGCCTCACCGCGTTCGTTTGTGTCTCGGATGGCTTATATATTATTTTTTCGTAAACAGTTCAGATAGGCGGGTTGTTGTCAGTTGCATGTGGTTTTGTTGTTATTGTCGGTTAGGTTAGGTTATAGGTACCGGCTTTTGTTTGGCGTTTCACTTGTAAGGAAATGGTTGGGGTTTGTTGTTTCATAGTGGGGCAGTTAATTCATGCTTCCCTGCATGGCGTCGGCTAGCGTGCCGGCAACATGGATGACGTCACGCCAAACTCCCAAAGTGCTAACTTTCACCCTTCACCATGCCCAAACGGTGACTTTGCCCCAAAAATGGAAGAGGAAAACGTTATTCAGCATGTAATTCTTAGTTCATTAAAAAAAAAATTAAAATCGGACGAGAGACACATATTATTCTTCCCATGTTCCGAAAGCTAATTCCCCCGACCCCCCCCCCCTCCCCTAATTCCCCCTTGCCCTTCGATTCATAACTCGCTCGAAACAAGCTCAATGAATTAAGTACTAACGCGTAGCTTTTCGTTGTACGGTACTGCATTCAATTAAATTTCGTACGTCCCTGTACATTCTAAACTGACCACAACAGTTTCAACGGTCATTGTCAAGCCCATCCGCCGTTGAACTTCACAATATCCCCGTCAGCCTTGTAGACGTTCCCAGATGACTACACCGGCGAAACCATTAACTTTAAGATGAGGGCAAGATTTAAGTGTTGATGAATGGCAGTCTTGTGGTCAGTTGAGAATGAGCAAGAAAGATGAACGATCCGATTTAAAGGATTCTGCTGCTCTCACCTGTTGGACTAGGAGCAAATCGAACACGAACGTGGCAGTGTCGAACGAATGACACCTGCCGAAGTGGTAGTGCCAATATTTTATATAGAACCTTCATGTTTCCTGTTCAAATACAACAAACACGCCGTTTTAAAAGAATTGTAGACTGCCCGAACGTTTACATGCGGCCATGTTTGATAGCTGCATTCGAGAACTGAACTGAAGGCACCTGGTTGCTCCGGAAGAGATTTCAAACATGGCAACCACATCATAGAGTTAGGAAATGAAACACAAAATGTAAAAAGAAAAACAAAAAAATTTAAAGTAAATTAATATATACATTTAATATACATCGTAAACCGTTCCTCAGAGTCAGACAGCTTCTTCCAAAACGCCACTCATGTGCAAAAAAAAAAAAAAGTTCGCTGCTGCACACAGTTTGGTACTGCCAAAACACAGAGCACTCCAAAGGCAAAACGAGAGTTAAAGAGTCCAACGACTACTTTAATCCTTGCTTGTATACATTTATTACGCAGCAGATGTTCTTACTTTTTTCACCTTTCGTTCAAAACATGTCCGTTCATGGTTCAACGGAAGTGACATCTCTTGAACGCGACTGAAGACTTTGCTGAGGAATCGAACCCTTCGATAACTAGGGCGTGTTTCTAAACTAGAGGGAAGAGTGAGTTGGATTCCTCTAAGCCACGCCCCTCAACGTCACCAAAACCGATCAGTTTAGAAACACCACTGCCGCACTTGTCGTTCTCAACTTTAGAAAAATTAGCAATAATCGCTGCCACATCTATTTTCAGCAAGAGAAATGTTATTAAGAACATAATACAAATGGTTATTAATCTATGTTTAATTGGAATTTGTTTCTAAATTTAGACATTTTCCATATCTCACTTCCTACAGTTTAGAAACACGACCATCTCAGCTACTAATGCGTGAAGGCAGCCATGTTGGATCAGTAAGTGAGCGAGAAAAAACTTGCCTCACTTTCCTCAGCAACATCTCAGCTGCATGACGTCACGCCTACGTAAAGTGGGAGGAGTTTGGATCAGTCTCCTCGAGTTACGAAACAGTTTTCCTCACTTCCCTCAGACATCCCTCTAGTTTAGAAACAGCACCCTACCAATCCAAATTTAATCATCTGCATGCAGTTTAGTACCGTTAACATACAGAATGCCCATGAGCAAACTCCGCTCTGCCTCCAGACTGGATGAGTTTGGTTGAGTTTGGCTTGGGGGTTTAAGGAGATTGATTTTTACGGAATTGTGAGCATGCGCGAGGCACATTTTATCGACTAATTCTGGATGGATTATCGACTGACCCTGGATGGAGCCATCAGTCACGTTGAAAGGTGACGTCGTCTCCCTCGTCAGACACTTTTTGAACGTTCTGTTGAAGTTTCTGTGCATTGAAGGTACCGAACTGTCTTCAGACGTGTGTGTATGGTTCGTACACATGTGGGTCGTTTTGGAAGAACCTCAGAGTATTTCCGGCGCCGATGTGTGGCGTTCAAGTGTGGTATGTGCACGTGCTTCTCTTGCATCACTCTTTTTAGATTGTTATTGGTTTAAATTTTACGCGAATCATTGAAGAAACTGGAACATAAGGTTCAAGCTACTGTTGCAAGCCCCAAAATGGTGAGACTTTCCACTTGCGCTATTTCGTAGGCCTAGTAAGTACTTTATATAGTGCTGCTGGTCTGGAGACCTACATTTTCAATTTCAGGGTAACTTGAGGGGCATTCTTCCATACCGGTCCCAGTGTACTTACGACGGCATTTCCGTATTTTCTTGTATATTAACGGGAGTAGTCGCCTTATATAAATTGTATGATAGGTGGGGTGGTACCTGTAAGGATGTCCTCCTCTACTGTAATAACGAACATGGCCAATGGGCAAATCTTAATTGTTCGAAGGGGTGAGTGTGTGCGTGTGCTTGTTTGTTTTGTCAGATCTATCAGGTTCCGTCTCCGATCAGTACCTCTTTACTTTATTTAAGCATGGCGCTGCAGTGCCGTTCAGGCTATGCAGCCAAAAAAAAATACAGCAGTGTATATAAATATTTTGTAGCCTAGTCAAAGTTTCATATAGGCTAATTTGATTGTTTAAGAGATAGTTTATGGACAATTATGTAGCGTTACTAGCAGTACCCGTGCATGCTGCACGGTGGATTGAGTCTCCCGGTGTTTGGTCTTCTCAGGAACAGGGGTGCAGAATATGCCAGAATGCTAGAACGAGGTTCGCGAGAAATTATGGAGAACTGTGTAAATTCACTAAAAAATCACTCGTAGGCTAGTGAAAAAATGTGTAGGAAACTTTGTGGGACATTTTGTCCTGTAAGAATTTTATGCACCCCTGCTCAGGAACGTACGTCGCGTATGCAAAATTTCATTTATTAGTAGACTGATCCTTCAATTTTACTCGCCCCTCCTCTTCTCTTCCGTTCTTTTTCTCTTCCCCCCCCAACCGCCCCGGCTCCGTCTGCTAGTTAATCTCCGTGATTGTCTCCCAGTCAAGCCTCTCCCGGTGTTTAGTCTTTTTAGGAAAATCAATCGCGTTTCAATATTTCATTAATACACCCAGACCCAGAAAAGATACATATTTGTGTTTTACTGAATGCTAAAAAACTGTATCACTGAGAAAGTTAGCATTCAGTGTGCAAGCAAGACCCCTGCTGCAGGTTAATCTCCGTGATTGTTTCACCAAGTTCGAAACAATTCACTTCGCACCATGCACCACCAAATTGTTCTAAGTAATTTTCTTTCATTTGCTCACGCATGCAATGATTGTTGCGCTTACTTAAAAACAATTCAACTTCTCTCCAAGTCTGCATCGATGAAATAAATGGGCCTTCCCATCGTATCAGGCTGCCAACTCGAAATTAATGACCTATCGTCGTTTTGTTTAAAGTTGTCCGCTTTTAGCTGAAACACGGATTCGTTTTTTTAGCTCAACAACGAAAGTCCAATAGTCAAAACTCTAGCCTGCCAGCGATGCCAGATTCACGCGACCAGACGTAGTTTGCAAGGTAGCAATGATTCGCGATGTGCATCGCAATTGTAGTCAAATTTAAAGCGATTGTTGCACCTGTTTTTACAGTAATTGATTTTCACTTTTCTTCCTCCTTACTTTTGCTGGAATGAGTATTATATTAGTAGATACTGTTAAAAAAAATTCCAAAGTATGTAACGTGGTATATCTTGCATTTGTAAGGGTTTCATGCAAAATGGTACACAAGTTTATATAATTATATATCGTGGATTTGAAAAAATATATAGGCCATTGCAAATACGTAAATTTACCTTAGCCCTCCTCGATAAATTTTTTACCTACCCTCAATTCGATGGGTTTTGCAGGGAAAAACTGATACAATTCCATGTCAATGCACATGCGGAGTTCAATGCAAAGTTTCAAGCTGTGCATGCTACATACATTATTTTGGTTAAGTACTTGTAGATATCTATAATATACATCATATAAAAGTGAAATATTAAAAAAAAATTTAATGTATTTAGGTCATGCTGGCTAGTGTAGGCCAATACATTTTTTCAGTAATACATAAATTTCACAAACACATCATGCAATACAAGTTAGAATCGTGGAATAATAGTGATGGAGTAGTGAATCACACATTTACCTTGACAGCGGCACACATTGCGTATTTTTTGTAGTAATGGTTCTACAAGAGTTCTCTATATTAGTATTTAAGAGGTGCCGTAACTGTTTAAGAATTCCTTTTTAACTTCACTGTAGGTGGTGTATTGCCAGTTTGTCTGATTTGCTGTATAGCCTATTGATCCAAGTTATTTTTAACTGTTTGTTTGTGGTTGTGATGATGTATTCAGAGAGAGAGTTCCAGTAAGGAATAAGCCTAACATATGCGAAATAGCTTTGAGTTCTTGATTTATTAATGTGCAGTGTGAGAATCTTATAGTTGTGCCCTCTGGTGTGTGGTGCTGGGTAAGTTGAAGAGTTGTTTTAATGGTGTCCCGCCATATTTTAATCTTGTGATTTTATGCAAGGTGATGAGGTTTCCTCTGGTGAATCTCCACCATAGTGAATGCAAATTTAATATTTGTAGCCTAATAGTGTATGGTAATTGTGTGCAACCTTCTATATTTTTAATAAATCTACGTTGGACTTTTTCTAGGGCAGCGTGATCTTTGATGTAAAGGGGGAACCATAATTCGGTTGACTATTCATGGATTGGTCAAACTAATGATGTATACAATCGTAGATATATTTCCGTACTGTACTGTGAGAAGTTAGTGCGATTTATATTTATGAGAAAAACAACAGAGGTTGCTTTCTGAATTTTTGTGTGAGATGTAGCTGTAAAATGTAGCCCCAAAATAATCCGCTTATTTGTTTTTATTTCCAAAGTGCAGAATATTGTGTTTTGAGGATGTACTGGCAAGCGCCAGGTAAGGGACCAAAACTAGAGCATCTATTTGTTGTTGAAAAGTTCATAACATCGACACGAGTAGCTAGTTATGCTCCCAGAAGCAGAACTTTCTGCCACTGTCAGCGACACCAATTGTCGAAAAAAAATTGTTTGCAGCTAACCTGCTTTATCACATAGTTACCCTCATGTTTATTGGATTTTATTGAATAATTTTTCAGTGCTTTACCCTATTGATCAGGCTATTCCACCAATGGAAAGGTGTCTTCGAGACGATTAAAATGGTGTACTGGAATGTCAAAATCCGTCAAAATTGACGAAATGGCAGAAATTTGGCCAACATTTGTCCACGGCAGCCTCCACATAACCCCTGTCGCGCCGATTCTGTTACGGGGTTATGTGGAGTAAACAAATGACGCTCAAACTCAAAAATGTCAAAACTCATCACATCAGTATTGCGAATTTTCAATAGGCATTACCCGAAAATAAATATTTTCAGTCCTCCTATCTTCGTCAGGCAGCAAGAAACGTGTGAACTACAGTCTACATAATTGTATGCACTCTTCAGATGGATCGAATTCAATCGAGAACGATTCAAATTTGACGCGTCCGTTGCCCTCTGTTTTTAGGAGGCCCACGCTCATCTCTAAGCTGCGGATGCCATTTAAAGGTAAGTTGTTCTCCAAATCTTCTGCTGACGAGGTATTTAATTGCAGGAAAGGATGGCCCATGGAGATTCATGAGGGGTTGTCCTGCCAATAATTCAAATTTGAATCGTTCTCGATTGAATTCGATCCATCTGAAGAGTGCATACAATTATGTAGACTGTAGTTCACACGTTTCTTGCTGCCTGACGGAGATAGGAGGACTGAAAATATTTATTTTCGGGTAATGCCTATCGAAAATTTGCAATACTGATGTGGTGAGTATTGACATTTTTGAGTTTGAGCGTCATTTGTTTACTCGATATTTATAGAATTCAAAGTAAAATGATCAGATTCTTTGCCGTAATTAGGGGTTATGTGCTTCTTCGTCTTAGTGTCGTCTGCGAACTTAAATACGTAGTTACATAATGTTTGCCAAAATTGTTAAAGAAGATTTGAAATGGTAGCGGTCCAAGGACGGATTTTTTTATAACATCGCTAGGAACAGGTAGCGTTTTAGAGTAGGTTCCCAAGATAAGCACTTTTTGGGTTCTATTTGCCAACAGGCAGAAAGCCAGTTTCTAATCTGGCCAGTAATGCCATAATAGCCTGTGGTTCACTCGATCAAACGCTTCATACAGTCTAGGTAGATTGCATCTAGTGTTGCACAGTATTAAGTTTTTGCAGGACAGTATGATACCGTTCTGAAAACGGGAGTCCACAGTAATATTACTGTAATTTAGCACTATTATCCACTTAAGCACAAAAGAATCAACACGCTTGGACACGCTTGTTTACTGAAGAGCTACCCCCTCTCCCACCCCCACACCCTTCCGCAATGTGGCCACTTCCTCTGCCCAGCAGTGGCACAGAGGTTCGTCACAAAATATGAGTACGCTGTTAAGACGGGGGAAAAAAACAAACCACCACACCTTTTTTTTCCGCAGATTTCGCAAATTTTTTTTCTAAATTTCTCACCTCCGTATCAGTGTTTACTTTTGCTTATTTAGTTAAAAGAATTGCTACCATTCAAAAACAAAAAGAAGGCAAAGCTAGTTCATGAATGGTCGTCAGCACCACAATCATGGTAATACCGTGGTGCTAAAAAAGGAACGATACTGATACCGTAATTTTTTTTTACCATCATTACCAAGAGTACCAATTTACCGTGCAACACTAATTGCATCTGTATTTGAGTTTGTGCCGACACCAAAGACAATATCCGAATAGAATGAAAGTAGGTTTGTTGTCGTTAAGAAATATGCTCAGAAACCATGCTGGTTAACGTAGCCATTACAGAGCTCGAAATGTCCAGAAAAAAGTGTGTAGCATAATTGCGATGCAAATAAAAATTTTGCGTAGCAATCGCAAAATAATGGTTAGCAGTTTTCGTAAAGCATAATTATTTTTCTTGGCAGGCAAAAGGGCGCTTTCGTTTTAATTAATGGTTCATCTAGAACAAGATAATGTGATTGTGTGACGTATAAACTGCATCATTTTTTTCAATACCCAAATATTCTGATGCTTTATGTTACGGTTGTGTATCGTTCAATTTCATTCTTTACACGTGGTATAAAAATAGCCGAACTTCTCTAGGGATTGGTATTAAGAATTTTACGGAACACAATGATTATTTTATTATAAAAGGACTAGGCCTACTGCAAAAGATTTTTTAACATAGTTATGAAGTTCTTTTGCCGTGATGTTGCGTCGCAAAACTGCTACTCAAATTTCAATTTTGTATCGCTGATGTCTAAAATTGTGGTGCAAACTGCGATGCGCTACCGCCCATTTCGAGCCATGCATTAGGTTATGGGTGTTCAAAGTACGATTCAAAAATTGTGCATAGTTGGCAGTGGCAGGTGATACTGATTGGTCGATAGTTTGCAGGGTCAGTACACGATCCTTTTTAATAGATAGGTGAACTAAGTAAGCCTGCCTCCACAGACTGCTGGGACAGACCCCGTATATATAATATGTATAGCATATAATTGGTGAAGATCGGATTTAAGAGTGTAATAAGTTTATTTTTTAACGAAATTAATACATCTGAAGGAATGCCACCAAGACCGACTGGAGATTTTAATTTTGAAAATGCAATTTGTAGATTTTGGCATGCTAAATGGAGTACGTAATGCATGTAGGGTATTTTGTACGAGGGGGCATTACATGGACCAGCTCTTGAATAGTAGCGGCAAAATTATCACACAAAGTAGGTTAGCCATCTGAAAGGAATCTGATGTCGTGCAGGAATTTGGTTTGAGTTAAGGACCAATTTGGGGTTTGGCAATTTGTTTTGTTTCAATTTTTTTTGGAATTATTGCACTAGGGGATATAAGCGCTTGTAAGAATTTAGAATGGCTGTCATTTGTCGTTTTTCGATAGGCTGATCATAATTTATGACATTTGTTTAGGTCGGATGATGTTATATCTTGACATCCAACCTGGCTTATGCGACTTTGAGGTTGGTACAAAACTTGCATGTGAGTAACAGCAGTAGTTAAAGAGGTTTGAAGCTTGTGCCAAGTTTTTAGCTTAAATTTGGTTGGCTATGGTTTATTGCTGCTAGGAGTTTCGTATAGTTTTATTTTTTTTTTAATCTAAATTTGGTGTCTGCATAAAAACTGTAGCATGTATATGGAGAATATCATGATCTGATTTACCTAATTTTCCTAGATGTTCAATGGTGGGTATAATTATGGGGTCTGATGAGAATACCAGATCTAGTACGACACGACCTCTGGTTGGATTAGTGACATGCTGTGGTAGGTTTTGCTCAAGAATGGTGTCGAGAAATAAAGATGCATCAGAGTCAGCAGTGAACATATTCCAGTCTATATTTGGATAATTAAAGTCACCTAAGAGTATTAGGTTTTTTATGTTTGTCGATATTTATTAGGCTAATAAGGTTTACATTGTTTTCAGAGCAAGTTTGGCGACGTGTAGATCACACCAAGAAGGATTTCTGCTTGTCCAAATTTGCTTGATTTCGCACCAACATGAACTTTCGAAACTGGTTTGCGAGATGTGTGCATATGTGGTCGCCTAATATTAGTGTGTGTAAAAATAACTGCACCACCTATTGGGTTTCCTCGCTTATTGCATATATCTATTAAAGTATGTTCTGGGATTGTAAAGCAAGGATATGGTTTTAGCCAAGTTTCAGTAAATGCCAAGACGTCTGGGCAGTACTTAACAATAGTTTCAATATATAAGTATTTGTTTCCAGTCTATTGTGCATTGGTGTAAATTATGCTTAATTGGTTGAAGGTTTTCTGTTTTGACTTTGCGTAGGATGTCGTATCTGTTGGAGCGGAAGTGTTGGCATGGTTTTCCCTAAGGGTTTATTGAGGTAGTTTGAGATTGACTAGATTCTTACGAGCTGATGCTACACAGGAAGCAGTAGAGGTTTTATGTGCATTGTTTAATGGGAGAGTTTTAAGCCGAGAACTTATTACAAAAGATGTTGCCCTAGTGGGTTTCTTTGACTTGTTCGTGAAGCCTGTTCAATTGGCGCAAGGGGTTGAAGGTGATTGAACTTGGTTTTGTCGGACAGAGTAACAATTTTACCCATACGTGTACCCACTTGTTCACCAAGAGCACGTTAGCCTTAACTCGTTATTTTGCTTTTGCTGCTCGTTTGGTAAGTCAGAACGAATAATAACTTTGCCTAGGGTCTGGTGGTGTTTTAGAAGTTCTGATCCTGTAGGTGTACTTTTAAAGGTCTAGTTTTGCTGCTGTCATAAACACCCAACCTGGTGTAGGTTATATTTTTGGTTGGTGAAGGCGTTTGCAAGCATTTTAAAGAGGTCGTTTAAGTAAAACGCTGACTGATCTGTCGCAGCTTTGCGGCAAGCTTTCGTCCTCGGTGCTTCCGCGGGGTTATCTGCCTCGGATTAACTCAGTCGGTTTAGGTTTAAACTGCATTTATTATCGTCAATAAATGCCCTGCTCACCTGAGCGTCGATTTTAGGTTGGGCCATTGCGGCTTCTTGCGTCCTCACTCTCTCGTCTCTCTCCACTACTCTCTCAGTATGCATCTCCCGCCTGGTGGCGAACTCTCGCACGTGGCGAGTGGCGGTCAATGTCCACTGAGAACTCGCCACAAGCACCCCCTCCCCTAAATCGACCTCCGGGCGATGCAAGAGCAAGTACAAAGGTTAAGACTGACATCACCAGTAACTCGAAAATCGAACAAGAAACATTCAAAAACAGATAGGCTACACTAATATTGAAATGTGGTGTTTCAGCTTCTGCTCTCGTTGGCAAGAAATCCACTCCAGCGCGTACTGCTCCAAAGAACCTATGCAGAGACCTAACCCAGCGTACATTTTAATTGCCCTATCGCGAACGACTGCAGGCTACAACGCGTTGTCAACAAAGGTCCCCGGGTTACTAAGCAACGCTGCCCATGTGTAAATCGCAAGCCTAACAGAAAACATCCTCCTCCCAAATTCAAAACAAAAATTATCTCCCACAATACATTTAACAGAGAAGATAATCACTTAAATATTACGAGTGAACAGTGAAATTACGAGCGAACAGAGAAACAATCTCAGCTCAAATTACTAACTTTAGGTTAAACTATCAGAGAATCGCAGTGTCGAACAAACGAACACTGATCAACAAGGCACCATTCAGATGGTAAAACTTTCGAAAAAGGAAAAATCGCGCTGCTGTCAGATTCTTGCTGGAAGATTCTACTCTGTAACGCAGCGGTTTCCGAATCTGTCTCTTCGGTCGGTTAACCTTAGTTGTAACCGCACCTTTAACACATGGAAAGGTAGGTCGTGTCTTCTGAGCAACACGTCTACGTGGAGACGAGGGTTGGGTAACAACACTGTCATCTTCGTCAACGTCTGACCACTCACTGTCATCGTCACTGTGAACTTGCTGAAGCACTTGTGATCTCGGAATAAACTCTGGAGCATCAACGGAAAGTTTGTTAGATGTCGAAGCAACACTGGTATCAACGGAAAGTTTATCAACACCATTATCACTTGTTTCACCAACGGAAAGTTCGTCAGCGGAGCTTCCTCTAAGAACACTGCGCACTCCATGTTTCACCATGATGGGAGCCCAAACATGAGAAGTAGGTGTCATACTGTAGACGGGGATCTGATTACGCACATCATTGGGATCAGTCGAACTTTGAAGACTGTAGAGGAACTGATTCAGACGCTTCACAACTCTGAAGGGTCCTTCGAATTCCGGTTTCCCATCGTCGGCAATCCTTGTGAAAAATTTTACCTCTTCACCTATCCTGTAGTAGGGTAAACAGTCGAATTCGCGGTTCTTTTGCCAAACATACTTGTTGCCTCCCTGTAGCTTATCAGCTGGATCATCCGAAGGTATCGGAATGCCACCAGGGTAGAGATCTTCATAGGCAAAGTCTTTGCACCACAGACAATGTCTTCGATGTCGGGGTGGAAAAATGGTTCCGCTTTTTCCTCAAGGCGTCGTACATCATCATATTCGTCCATCATGCTCACTGGGTCATAATACGGCTCTAAATCAACAACATTGACAGTCCGCATATCGTTCAAGTTATCTATGTTCTGCACTACATAGTTGAGGTCTCGCTTTCGTTGAAGAATGCGATACGGCGCAAGATAAACTGGAGCCATTTCTTCGATATGCCTTTCGAAGCATCAGATTTGAAGTGAGCCTTCAATTTCACGGCGAAGTGGTAGTCTCTTCGTCTGGCGTCATAGATGATCTTGCACTTCCTCGCAGCCTCTTGCAGGTGCGCTCTCGCAAGATCTCTGGCATCATCAAGGTGACGTTGATGATCCTCTAAATACGCACAAGGGTTTGGTTGGGTTTCTGGGTCGGAACTTCGAAACAAACCAAGGGTCTTGTCCATACACAAGAAAGAATGGTGTGTTGCCAGTACTAGTGTGTGGAATCGTTCTCAAGGCAACTTCCAAGTTGGGTAACAACGGTCCCCATGCGTTGTTTCATACCAACGTATGATCTTATGGCATTCTTCAGTGTTCTATTAACTCTCTCTGTTGCGTTTGATTGGGCGTGGTACGGGCAGATCTTCCGCAATTCCATGTTAGTCAACTTCGCTAACTCCTCAATAAGCTTTGACACAAAAGCCGGGCCGTTGTCTGAGATTAGTACTTGCGGTGGACCTCTTGTTTCTGACGACTTCTTTGAACAGATGTACCGCTGCTGCTCTTGCTGTGGCATGGCGAGTGGGCACAAACCATACCCACTTGGTAAAGTAATCAACTATCGAGAGTACTTAACGGTTCCCTTGGGTAGTGGCAGGCATGGGGCCAACAAAATCGATTCCCAAGTGCGACATTGGTGCCGTCGGTATCAGTGGAACCATCTTCCCTTTCTTTGTCTGCTGGGTAGGTTTTGATACTTGACATTGGTGGCAGGACCGAACATAACGTTTCGCATCCCTGAACATCCCAGGCCAGAAAGCTATGGATCTGTCGCTCCATTGTTTTCGCAATGCCGAGGTGAACGGATTGAACAGCATCATGTTGTTCCGAAAGGAAAGAGTGACGAAGGGTGCGGGGTACATAAATCCGTAGTCTGTCGAACTTTCTTCCCCTGTCCTTGAACGATTTGTCTTCATAATACACCACACCATCATGAACCTGAAAGTCCTTCTGTATATGGTCGAGTTTCTTCGCAGAGACATCCTTCTTGGTCTCCAAAGGTGATGTGAGAATCTTAGTTACGAGCGTGATTTCCGGATCCTTGCCTTGTTCTGCACGCAACAAGTCTTTGCTGTCGACCGGTAGCTTCGGTTGCAGCCTGATTTTAAATGTCGGCAAAGGTGCTCTAGACAAAGCGTCAGCTACAACGTTCGTTTTTCCAGGGCGATGACAAACTGTATAATCGAACATTTGCAAACGCAAAGCCCAACGTGCAGTCCTTCCTGTGTTGTGCTTGTTACTCAAGGCCCATTTTAACGCTTCGCAATCGGTCAGCAGCATAAAATGCGTTCCTTCAAGATAATGTCTCCAGCGTTCTATCGCTGTCACAGCCGCGAGAGCCTCCTTTTCAAAAGTCGTATAGTTACGCTCTCTGTCGCTAAGAGTTCTACTGTAGAATTCAATCGCACGACGTACGCCGTTCTTCTGTTGCGTGATCATCGCTCCGATGCCTTCATCACTTGCGTCTGTCTCGACTTGAAAAGGTTGGGAGTAGTCCGGTAACTGCAATGCATCCGAGTTGACGATCCTCGTCTTAATTGTCTGGAAGGCTTCTTCCGCTTCCGATGACCACAGTAGCTTATCAGTCTTTCTAATCAGGCGCGTCATCGGTCTGACTATGGTTGAGAAATTCCTTACAAACTTTCGAAAATAATTCGCCAAACCCATAAAACGTTGTAGACTTTTCACGTCTTTTGGTCGAGGGTACTTCGTGACAGCAGCAATATGCTCTCCTTTTAGATGGATTCCTCTTGCTCCAACTGTAACTCCTAAGACTGTCATTATAGGTAGGCAAAAGTTACATTTTGACCGTTTCAGCGTGAAACCGTGTTGCCTAAGTCTGCTGAAGATCTTCTCGATGGCAGCAAGATGTTCTTCCCAGGAAGCAGTGGCTACAATCATGTCATCAACATAAAGTACACACACTGTCCCTATCAAGTCTCCGAGTGACTTGGTCAGGGTCCTCTGAAACACTGCTGAGGAGTTTTTCAAACCAAAAGGTAAACATTTCCATCTCCAAGCGCCTTCACTACAAATGAAAGTCGTGCAATCCCTGGATTCCGTCGCAATGGGTATCTGGTGAAAGCCAGAATGTCCGTCTAGCACAGACACATACGTTTTGCCTGCTAGGAATTCGAGCATCTCTTCTATGCGATATGCGAGGCATGGGGTAACTATCGTTCTCCAACTGATCATTCAGCATGCGATAGTCCAAAATGGGACGGAAGGATCCATCAGTCTTCCTTTTCATGAAGAACAAACTTCCCCATCAGTGCCGTAACTAAGGGGAACTCAAGGGACTCACTGAGTCCCCTGACAGAATAAAGTGGGGCAAAAATGCTATAAAACGTAGTGGGTGGGGGCAACAGATTACTCTTCTTGGGGCAACATCAGAACAGGTTGCGTCCCCTTTGCTTGCTACTTTAGTTACGGCACTGTTCCCCATTGACTCTCTGAAGGTTCAATCTTATCCTCCCTTTCCAGCTCTCGTATCATCTTCTGCATCTCGCGCCTCATCTGCGGCGATTGACGATGGTACTTGGCTACAAAAGGTCGAGGCTCTGACTTGAACTTGATACTATGCTCGGTTAAATTGGTCAAACCCGATCTTCCAGGGAATATGTCTGCATTCTTGTCCAACATCTCGTCGAGTTGCAAGAACTGTTGAGGTGTCATCACATTAAAATGTCCATCTCCATCGCTGAATGATGTCGCAATCTTCCACATAGGTGTATTGTTACAGGACGCGTCCTTACCTTTGTACCATTCTCGGAGCGGGAAAGGTGCGTTGAAGTTCGTATTGAAGTATGCTCTTCTGTTAGCTATGTCGAGAACCAGGCCTGACTTCATCATGTGATCTGTTCCCAAGATACATTTATCGCCAAGGTCTTTAAAGATCACAAAGTAAACAGTCGTGTGACGTCCGTTGACCATCACTGTGAGGGTAACTTCTCCCAGTGGTTGCAAGCCATTTTCTCCACTTGCAAGTTGAAAAGGTGCGCCCTCGTACGGTCGCATGACTTCATTCGGTGCGATGACCTTGAACCAAGATTCTAACAAACCACTGCGTTTAGCACCTGAATCTAGACAGCAGGCGAAAGTCGAGCCTTTAATCATAGCATCAATGTAAGACAAATCATCCTCAATTAGCACCCTACGAGCTGGAAGCTCATCGTTTTTCGAGGGGCAATCGCGTTGAATGTGACCCACTAAGTTACATTTTCTGCAAATCTTATCTCTTACCCAAACTTCATGAGGTAACCAACTCTTCCTGTTTGATTTAGGTTTAACTACCCCAGGTAAAAATGAGAAAAGCCCAGCATTCTGACTACCCGAAACGCCCTCAGAATGCGACTTATCCTGAATACATGTGTTCGGTTTAGCACTCTCACCAGAAATGACTTGAATTCCTTCCCGATCTGAACCTTACCTGCAGCAGTTTGAGACAGTCCAACTGGAGCAGTATCGTTGGCACCAGGTTTTACCCCCGAGTTTAAATTAGGATTGGACACATTCAATCGTGCACTTTGTCGCGCTAATCGGCTGTGCTGGGACACCCCTATCACTAAAGCTAGCAGAAGTTTCATCCGAAGAAGGTGCATTCCTTAAAGCATGCAAAACAGAATTAGACACAGGCAAATTCAATGCAGAGTTCGTTGCAGAGTCCACACTCGTACAGTGAGTTTGTTTAAAATTGTGAGAAATTGTTTTCTCACGCGAAGGAAATTTATGCCATGAAGGTAGTTTGCGAATCATGTTCTTCAGGCTCTCAAGCGTTTTGGGGTCTTTACTAGCAACCAAGATAGGCATTCAAGAAACATTTGTAGGATACTCGCATCATCAAGGGGACGAGTTAGTTTATTACACTTGCTCAGAATCGCAGCCAAGAATTCAAGAGGTGTTTGATTGGTTCGTTGTTGCATAGTTGCAATCTCAGCTAAAAGAATGCCATCAGACTTATACTGCATAAAATCTTCACGAAAAACTGATTTAACGTCAGCCTACGACAAAGCCGGAGTTGCATAAGCGTCCCACCACTCCTTGTACTTCCCTAGGAGCACTGAGCGAAGAAAAGTATGTAGCGGTACACCTTCCAGCTGCATTTTACATACATAAACATCCATGCGGTCGATCCATTCCTCTAGCCTCGTTTCTGGATTCAATTGCGGTGGAAGCATGTGAATCGTACTTAATCCCTGAGAAAAAGCTGCAGTCATGGACACTGTGGTGAAGAATCATCTGCAGGAGCAACAACAGTAGAAGCTTGTGAAGACAGTACTACATTCGGTACAGGCGTAGTGACAGTTACAGCAGAAGAAACTGAATTTGAAGCAGGTAATGTGCTCATAGATGGAGCCACATAGTTACTGGGTACCGTGCTGGTTGCATTTACCTGCGAAGCACTAACAATCGGTGTATTCGCAACATTTGAAGAAGCAACAAGTGTGATACTAGGACTAACACATGTACTAACAGTCGTTTGTGTCATCATAGATGGAGCTACACTTGACATGGGTGTAACAGTCTGAGGTATACCAGAAGTATTGCTAAGAGGAACACTACTATTAACATTCAAATTCTGTGGAGCAGTAGAAATTGCAGCTAAGATTTTATCAACACTACTCTGAAAAGCAGCTCTCATGTTGGAATGAGAAGCATTAATTTTCTCAGTAAGAGATTGTTGCAAAGTTTGAGCAAACTTATCCATTTTTACATCAGCAACTTTCTCATATGTCTGCAGTTGTTTCGTAACAGCACTCAAAGAAGTATCTAGCCTAACCCCCTGGTTTTGCAGTTCAGAAGCAAATTTTTGCATTAATTGCTCCTGTTGCTTTAATTTATCAGTCAGCCTATCAATCTGCTGATCCACTGTAGGTACAACAGTCATGAACAGAAGAAGCACTATTTACATCATCGTCATCACGCAATTCAGAATGGTGCAAATCATTATTGCCTTCATCAACACTATCATTGCCTGATTCCCGTGCTGGCCACATAACATCAGTCAATTTATTTAGTCCAAAGGCACTAGAAATCGGTGAAAAAAAGTCCAAATTCGATGCTGTCGCATTTTCGCTGGGGGCCACCATTTTATTTACAACGACGCCACCTATCGCCGCATCTGACAACATGAATGAGTCCTCCATGCCGCTGCACTCACTAGCGATCCTCGTTGACTACGTGCGTAACAGAAAATAGTTCCCAATGCACATTCGGATTTCATAACATAAGACACTAGAAATAACTGTAATGTTTTTGCAGCACCAATAATGCATTGCATAGTAACACTCTAATGCGATATCGATTGAAATCAAAAGTTGAGACATAAATACGCAAAATCAAATTCGTATTTTTGAAAGAGTTCACGTTGCCGATCGCAGACAAAGGAAAAAACATGGCGGATGCGCCAGTAAGCGAGGTCGCATCACTGAAAGCTAAGCGTCTGTATTCATACGCACTCAAGGATGACGGAAAATTCACACAAATAATCACAAAAATTACGTAAAACTGTGCAATTTCAAGCAGGAATGACTATTGAATGTTAGTACCCTACAGCACGTCATTGGATTTACACAAAATATTAATGCTGGATGGCAAAAATAAATCGACGAGCACATGCCGCAAAAAACGGTTGCCGGTAACGGTCAATTCGGCGGTAAAACGATCGCACCAATAAAGCCATTAGCACAAGTCATTTTTACAGTACATTGCACAACAAATCAAGTTGTCGTCTTCTCCTCGACAATTTTGGAGATTTTGGGTAAAAAGGTACGGCCAATTTACGTCCAATTTGAAGGAGAAAGTTCTTCAAAACAATCACAAAGTTTCATACAACAGGGTTATCTTTCGTCCTCGGTGCTTCCGCGGGGTTATCTGCCTCGGATTAACTCAGTCGGTTTAGGTTTAAACTGCATTTATTATCGTCAATAAATGACCTGCTCACCTGAGCGTCGATTTTAGGTTGGGCCATTGCGGCTTCTTGCGTCCTCACTCTCTCGTCTCTCTCCACTACTCTTTTAGTATGCATCTCCCGCCTAGTGGCGAACTCTCGCACGTGGCGAATGGCGGTCAATGCCCACTGAGAACTCGCCACAGCATCATCACAAAGGTTGAAAATTACCACATTGTTTTCTCTCTGCAATCTGTTGCCTATTTCAGCATATCTGTTGTCCAGGTTGTCACAGTCTGAATAGCTGGCCCTATTAAGTTTTTCATGAATGCTTCTTAGTTGTTCATCGTGATTGTCCAATCTCTGGGTGTTTGTAGAAATAGCCTGGGTGGTAGTCAGTTGCAATTAATGTTTGCAGCTGGGTTGCATTTGATGACAGATTTCTTACATTGGACACAATACCAGTCAATATCACTGTTGCGACGGTGAAATGCATTGCACGAGGAGATTGTGAAAGTATTATGAGAATGAATTCTGTCTTGCGGACGATGGGCCGGACAGAGGTCCGAGCCGTGAATGCCGTCCGAGGGACGATGTATGAAGTAGGCCTAACGAGCGAGGGGTGTCGTAGGCAGGGTGATATGCTGCGAAAACTATTAAATTTGGAAGTATGATCCCCGTCGATGGGTTGGGCGAACTCGGCGGAACGGATTGGGTGAGATTCGGGGTCGCAGCCAGTGAAAACTGGGCCACGGCGGAATTCGAAATTTTGTGGCTAACATTGCTATCAAATAACAATGCGGACTAGCAGCTGCAGGAGGTGTCGAGTGGCCGGAAAGTCAGCAGTGTGATCAGGAGAGAAATGGCAGCTCGGATTTAGGGCACCTGGTGTGACCGTGAGCCGATTGGTTTGCGAAATTAATTTTTTTTTAATACATGGGACGGTGGCATTGGACATCCAGTGTGAACGATTGGCCCGGATTAAATTTAATTCTTTTTGTTGGTTTTATTGGACCGCCGGCAGGTGGTGAACGCAGACTGGGCGGGAATTAATTTCCGATCGTTTTTGTAATCAGGGCAAATGACTGGCAGAATTATTTCACCTCAGACGTCGGATTTATAAAAATCCGCTGTACAGATCTGATGGGAGAATGACGGGTGCGACGTCGCAAGATGTATATGTCGATAGGCATAGAAATTTTAAAATTAAAAAAAAAATTATTCTGGGGAATATGCAGCTGTTGCTATGTGATGTACAAATCTGTGCTGTGGACTGGTTCGATATTGCTTCACCGAAGCTAGCGGGTGCAGGCGTTTCTGAGGTCGTCGTGGCTGCAACAAGGTGTGGGAGGCACCGTACGGTGCATGAGTGAAACGAAAGTGTCAACGCTAACTGTTATGGGCTGGGTTAGCATCGTGGACACAGGCCAACCTGGTTTGGTGGTTCCAGAGGACGGAATCGGTTGAACAGGTTAAAACGTAGTCGGCTTTGGTGGTGGCAAAGGCTGGGCGATCGGTGGCTTCGAGTGATTGGCACACGTGGGGCCCGCCAATGCCGCGGTCCACCACTGCGTCAAATTGCGGGGAGGTGCTTCGCTTGGAGGCGAGGAAGAAAGCCTTGCAGGTCGATGTGAGGGAATTGTTGCCAATACTGGATCCGGTATGGTTCCACGTGCGTCGGTAGGGTGCGCGGGCAGGTGGTTTCGGACGATATGGCGTCTGGGGGTACATCAATGAGCGTACGGCGGAATGAGTTCCGCGGATTCGGTATGGTGGTTCTGGTACTGACAGGCGCATATGGGGTGTGTTCTGGGGGCTATGTACAGCCCAGGCGTCGGCAGGGCAACGGGTTACCTCGCCAGTGCAGGGACGAGTTTGGCGTTCGACTCTACGACTATTGTCGGAGTTGGTCGGGGCGTCTACGCCCGGGCAGTGTTGTCCCAACAGGATTTGTTTGTTTTCAAGGCAACGGCACAGCTGCAACAGTTTAGGTCGTGGGACAGGTGACCCGGTGTAAGGGTGATGGACGCCTTCAGGGTGTCGTGGACCGAGAGATGCTCGTAGCTGGTTCCCACAGGTCCTCGCCTGGACGAGTGTGTATGCAAGTCCCCGGACGATGCAGTTTGGTGGGCAATGATCGTGACACCGGCTTGGGAAGTGGCTCTCTACTTCAGTCTGCTGCGAGCGATGTGTGGAGCTGGACAGTGTGGTTGCCCAACCGAGAGGGTCTCCTGGTGGACCCTTGTGCAAACAGGGCGGCCATAGGTGTTTGGGGCCGGTGCGTCGGTGCAGTGGACGTCCTCGGACCCGTGCGCACCTACTGCTAAGTTTAGTGGGATAAGCTTCCGTGTCGTAGACTGGCACGTTTTTGAATCTATCCCAAAGAGTAACACAGTTGAGGAAGGATGCTACGAATGAGAATTGAAGATTATCCCAGAAAACTTGTTCTCGCAGGAGAATCTAAGTTCTCAGAGTAGAATCCGACGAAACGGTGTTACGCTGAGTACCCTCCCGCCTCCCTGCTACGGACTCTTACCGCGCATGCTGCGGGCTAAAAGAGTGGAGGTTAGTAGAGAGGGCAGAACGGAGGGGAAGTAGGGGCGGAAGTGACGCAAATTTGCATGCATTTCCAAACGGAAATGACGCAAAACAACAGGTTACAAAGCGCCGCAGGGCAGGGAAGGATCCCAAAGAGTAACACAGTTTCGTCGGATTCTACTCTGAGAACTTAGATTCTCTTGCGCATACAAGTTCTCTGGTAGAATCTTCAATTTTCTTGAAGGAGTTAGTGAGAAAATTAGCGAAGTCCTTAGAAAACAAGGCTTCACAACTTATTTGAGGAATGTGCAAGCTCTAAAATCGAGGATTGTCAAAAATGGGCAGAGTGTATACAGAGTAGCTCTCAGAAAAGCAGAGGGAAGGAGAAGGACGAGGTGGCCATGGGAGATGTACATGATACGAGCGAAGGAGTGTATTTAGTCCCGTGCAATGGATGCAATTCTGTTTACATTGGCGAGATGAAGGGAACAAGGACAACGCTTGGGCAGCACATTGGAGACACCAGGAATGGAGTGGAAGAAAACGGACTTGCAGTACATTGCATGGAAACTGAACATGAAGTTGGCTGGGACAAGACAAAGACGCTAGTGAGAGCAAACTCGAGAGGGGCCATTCAAAAACCACGTGGCCGTTTTTTGAGCCATTTTCG
>JAHWFP010159974.1:243323-260286 GCA_023313725.1 Lithobius niger | reverse complement strand
CTACGTACTTAAAAAAATTACACCTTAATGTATTTTCAACAAATGCAGTACCACTTCGTATAAAATTTGTGTTAATGTGCCGTGCCAGATTTAGTGAATTGATAGTGTTCGACAGGAGAAACCCAACAAAGTACCCCCATATACTCCACTTTTGCTTTTAATAAATGCAGCTGTTTGATTCATCGTTTGAAATATTTTCAACAAGTTTTTTGGCGATCTGCAACGGCCGCTAGAGACTAACTTCATCTGAGATTTTTAACTGAGACGGAAAGTAGAAAATTGTAATCTAATACGTTCATTATTACGTAGGCCATCACTGCATTGAATTGTCCCAGTGAAACACTCGACATCTTAGCCGCACACTATTTAAATGTGTTTAGAACGCAGTCTTACTTTGTTGAGGATTTCTACGGCAAGCCGCGGTATCTTTCACCGCTATGCTGGAAATTCAGTTTCGGTATATTTCGGGAAATTTAGCATGAAATTTCGATTGACGGGACTGAGACGTTAAGGTCGATATAGGAACAATACAAGAACAATGTAAGGCTGATTTAAGATGCTATCATGCGTACAGACTCTTGTTCGGTAAAGCACCAGTTCACTAGAGATAAGGGCTTTCCCTTCATAGCCATATCAATACAATAGCCACGTGGTTTACTTGGAAACCCCCCTCCCCCAATTGTGGTTACTTGTGGCCGAAAGCCAACCTACCCCCCACCCCCCTGGCCGACCACGTGGTTTTTGAATGGCCCCAGAAGAGATTCACACCTAAGCTGCCTCGAGTCTATTGCGATCCAGCACCACTTAAGGAATAGTGACCCCCTAATGAACATCCATAAAATCCAAACGTCCTGCACTTGGTAAGAAAAGACTTAGATAGCATGCTGAAGCGGAGGGAGTGAAAGAAGCAAGTAATGAAAATGCTGAAGCGAAGATGGAGTGAAAGAAGGACGTAATGAAAGTCATGGACCTTGTATATTTCGAGGACCATGCTATTTGTGCAGGTGGACGCGAAATTGTATATATAATTGAACCCAGGATTGTAAATATTGGTGGCCACGCCACTTGCGTGTGCTTACCTTGTAAATATTGAGGGCCGAGGACGTTCTTTTCTAGCAAGCAGACGATAATAATGGGGATGTAACCAGAGAACTCATTTTTCTTGACCGTGCCTGATGAAGATAGTTGATAAAAAAAATCTAGAGTACTAGTAGTATCCTGTTTTTGAAAGTGAGCGTGTTGAGTAATTTCCGTGTTCAAGCAAGCATGTGCATGTAAAATACGATAACAAGAATGGAGCTTGGTTTGGCCTTAAACTTAAGTACTCAATAAGACAAAAAGGAACACGTATGACTAACCTGTAACAGATAAATCAACGAAATTAGATGTGGTAGAAATATGGCCAATCAAACCCGTCTCCTCACAGTCCTTATTGGGCTTAAGGAAAATGTAAGGGCCCCTTACCGATCTGTACCTCTTTGTGCTAGATTGATCTCAATTGATCCACAGAACAACTTTTTTCTATACCATTTTTGAGCCAAATGCTTGATTTAGGACTATTTGAAAGATCGGCAACCGTATGGCTGCAAACGTAGGATCCATCGTTCAATGCGGGGTGAAAACTTGGTCCTGTTTCCAGCGTAACAAACTTAAGCGGCAGGTGGTCAGTTATCAAGGTGAATTCATTACCACACAGGTGAAGATGGAACTTTTCGCACCCCCAGACCACAGCGAGGGCCTCTTTCTCAGTTTCGCTCCACGTCTGTCGCTGCTTTGCTTGCATAAGCTACTGGCTTGAAGAGTCTGTTTTTTTGTGTTTGCAACAAAACCGCCCCAAGTCCTATTGAACTCGCGTCGACAATCAGTGTGGTGTGTAGTTTCACGTTGAAGTAACCCAGAACTGGGCGGTCAGAGAGTGCCATCTTAATGTCAGCGAAGGCGGTTTCTTGCTCTTTTGTCCAACCCCAGGGTGCTTCTTTGCGTGTTAGCCGCTGCACCGGTTCTATGCGCGACGAGAAATCGGGAATGAAAAGCGCGCAGAAATTTGCGAGCCAGAGGAAACTGCTGCGCAAAGTTGTTGGGTCTTCAGGGTGTGGTGCGTCTTTTAGGGCTGTAATTTTGTCGTTGCCAAGCATTACACCTCCTGGTGTGAGAACAAGACCCATGAATGTGATGCGGGAAGCCGCGAAAATGCACTTCTGTTTGTTAAGCGTGAAGCCTTTTTCTCGTAGTCGTGAGAGGACAGCATGTAAGCGTTTGTGGTGCTGTACAGTACCTTTGTGCCATGAACGATAGTGTCGTCGGAGATGTTTTTGACACCACTGCATCTGCGGAGAGCTTCTTGCACAACATATTGGAAAAGTTCTGAAGAATTTGCGAAACCCTGCACATGGCGTTTGAAACGAAATACGCCGTCATGAGTGGCTATGCCTGCATGGGCTCGGATATCATCCTCGTCGCCAATGTAGTGTTGTTATTGTTGCATTACACTAGAGGTAAAATGACTGCGCAATATACTCGAGTACTTGGCCTACTGCCATTGCTATACACCTGCTTTATTACGCCACCTGGTGGCGCCAGCCACCAATACACCACTGTGCTACATATATGGAATCTGGATACTACACTAATTAATAAAATATTGCCATTAACCTCTTGACGACCAGGCTCTCTCAGCCTTACTCCTTGCAGCTACCAGCATGTCTTTTGCTTCCCTGCATTGCACTAGATTACTTACCTGCTATCGCTTTTTCAGCTTTTATGATTTCGCGAATTATTTTCAAATTAATGAAAAAATATATTTTCATTAACATATTATCAAATAATTGTAATTATAAGCAAACAGTGAGCATCCTTACAACAATGTGCTTGTATTATAAGGGCCCAGGAATATCCTTACAGTACTAATAATTATTGGACTCCATGAAAATAATGGTATTATAGTAGGAATTACTATTATAAATAAGTAAAACTAGTCCAATAATAACAAATACACGCAGTACAAATAAATAATAAATGATAATTTTTTTTTATTATATATTATTCACTGCAGCCTTTTATTTGCATTCTGAAAACGATTTTCTATCGACAGGTTAAAAAGGTGCAAAATAGACCATGCAAACAAACCATTTTGTTGCCCATGCCGTAAATTTGGGTCAAAATGGAAATTTCTAATTTTTTATATGCAAGTGAAATATTTTTTTACCAAATAAATTCGCAAATTGAACAGTTTTCCAGAAGTTTGGTGAATTGAAAATAAATTCGTCCCAGTCCTCAGTTTTTTTTACTGCAACTTGTGCATTCAACAAGTTTTTTTTTCCCATAACAACTAATATTTTGCTACTTAATTTGCTGGGCGGAAGGGGGTGGGATGCACGTAGATACGTAGATATAAAAAGTGGACATCGCACAGATGATTTTAAAAAAATACTGTCGTAAGGGTTTTTTATGCATCGCAAACACATTATGAGCGTAGCCTAATGTTTGTTGACGTCGTCTGCACGCAAATGTGAACGCCACACAACAAACATTTTTGTTCAAAAAAATCAACAATTTAAATAGCTAACACTGTCTTTCCTTTCTTTACAAGTTGCACAGTAAACTAAAAAATGTGTCAAAACAACTCTAAATCGACTTGGTTTTGACCGACGGACAACCCGTATTTGTTAGGCCTAATGAGTAGAAACGAGCCGGTAGGAGCAGCTCACGGAAGGCCGGCGCGATCCTCACGGCATGAATGGCCGGTCGGCCGGGCGGAAAATGATCGTAGTGCAAAGTAAATACGAAGCGTTTTTCTTACCTTGGTTTTTGTGATGATTAGGCCTATACGGCCGGCAAAGAAAAGAGTTTAAGGACTCAAAGTTGCGTTTTCCCAGGTTTTTCTTTGTTGGAGTTGGGCTGCCTCTCCAATCGAGTTTTGAAGCAGGGCTTCTTTAAGTTCAATCTGTAGGTGAGAGCAAAATTTCCTCCAACAACAAAAAGAACAATAATATTGTAGGTCGCATTAAAATAGCATTCAAAAGGCCCTAGGTCATCTACATAGCTACGTTTTAAGCTATAAAACTTGAAAATCTGTTCATTGGTTTGCTCTCCAGGTGAGGGCAAAGGGTTCCAACAACAAGAAATGGCCATACTGTGGACGCAGAATGGTTCGATTGTTGTCAGTAACATTTTTAACGCAGTGAAATAGTTATGACACTACCCCATATACCGAATTTTGTTGGTCTATGTCAATTCTGGGGAAAACTACAGGATTTCAAAGTTTTTGGGGTTTAACATGAAGTTCATGCTGAGGCGTACTCCCAAAGCCGTTCAGCTTGTTGGCTGATGCGGTCAGCTTGTTTTACAGGAGTTGTGTGGTATAAACACTTAATTGTGTTGACTATTTCTGGGCTACTGGCCAGTGGCCCACATGTCAAACGGTAAATTTTCATCTATAACACATGTTGTATTAACACCACCAGAATCTTACATTATAGTATTTACTTCTTTCAAATTTTTTATTTATCTACCTAAAAATGTGTTTTAGGGTCCTCTACGTCTGTAGCTTGACACACATGCTCTTGTTGCACTACAGCACTGCTGACAATTCACAAACTTGCAGTTTGACTAAACTTGTGTAAATTGTTTTATTTCAGTCTGGGGGTATTATCCTCATCGGGCTAGGGCTGGCTGCAGTTGGCTTTGCAGGTAAGTTCAATTGTTTATGTGGTATTTGTTTACTTTAGGCACCCTATTTTTTTTTAAGTAAAATTAAAATCACTTCATTGCGGGGATCGAATTTCCTGATTCTGATCCAGTCCAAGTGCAAATTTTAAATCCTTTGCTGGAGTGCTAATTTAACTGAATGTTAGGTAATTTACTGACTAGATTACAGTGTAATCCTTCGAATGTAATTAATTACTCAATTTTTGTTTTATTCTAAAAAACGGAAGTCGTACACAATTATTGGTAAAAAGGCTCAAGATAGTAACCTAGAAATCCCTAGTACCGAGGTCTTTTAAATATAGGAAAATTACATGTATAACCTGCTTTATCTAGTAAAGTTGTACCTTTTGGTACCCTATACCACACGCCATGGCTGTTTGCTGTGACGTGCATATCACGCGACTGGGCTTGTCCAATGAGACGGCCAAACAGCCGTTGTTCTCGTTCGTCATTGACTAACTCATGGTGACGTCACAGCAAACAGCCATTGCGCATGGTTTAGAGCGTATCTCTTAGGTGTAGGCTGTTGCCTGCGTACCACTTTGCACCACTTAACTGGTGTTCGGATTTAAACAGTAGTAGATAAAATAGCAGAAAACAGGCCCTTTTGAACAGTCCTCCCTGCTGCTCCCCTCCTTCCTTTCTGCAGATTGGGGGGGGGGGTTCCTAATATTTTTTGCGGTTTTTAAAAAAGTGTTGTTTTTGGGGAGTATATTTTCGGCGTGTAAATTTCTCGTTACGTCCTCTCTTCTTATTTGAATATTTTGCAGGTTTTCTAAAGTGTTGTTGTTTGGGTAGCATCATTTTTCACAAGTTTTACGGGGTGTGACTTTCTAGCACGTGGACAATTTGATACTGGGAACTGGTATAAAAGGCGCGGATAATTCCGTAAGTCTTCATATCGGCTATGGTTGCCAAGTACAAGGTGGTCTCGAGCTTCCAGTGCAAGAAATGGCAAAGTTGAGTTTTTATCGCGAGAAGAGGTGGAAAGTCATTTGGAGAAGCCTTGCGTGTTAAACTTTACTTGTCTCGATTGTGGAGGACTCGTTTCTTTATACGATGAAGTTTTGGCGCACCGATGCCATGGAAAAATGATCACGCTTGAAATAATCAAGTTTGGATGTGCATATTCCTGCGAAACTTGTCGGAAGTATTTCCCTGATTTGGCAAAAGCTACGGTTCATACCAGGATTTCACATTCGTCTCTTCCGACGAACGAAGAGACGGTTTTGGAAAATAAAAAAAATTACCAACGATGATTGACGAAGAAAAAAAACGAGAGCTTCCAATGTCTGACAATGAGATTTTTTTATGTCAATACTGCGTAAAGACGTTCAGGAACAACAGATATAAACGGAGGCACGAAAGGCGTCACGAAGGAAAATGTAACGTAACCTGCGAATCGTGCGGTGAGACTTACTCGGACAGTCTCGCGTATAAACGGCACAAGTGTGGAGGGGCTGTAAAACAACGTGGAAGGGAAATTGGAGAGTCTTTAAAAAAAAGACTTAAATTGTCTTTTCCTAAATTCAAGCCCTGGTTAAAGGAGGGAATAATTTCTCAACTACCAGCAAATTTCAACCTGGTAGTAAACAACGTCAGATTTCTAGTCGTACCTATAATAGAGGATACCAGAATCGACTGGGCTTTGTCCGACATGATTGAAGATTTGAAAGCCAAGCCTGAGGTGACTACGATACTGAGCTCGAGGTGAGGCCGTTCAGTTTGGATTTAGGAGGGTTTGATCTAGTGCACGATGCTTTCAACAGATGCTTCTTAACTTTCCAGCCGGATTTTATGCAGGATGAAATGCACTACGAGCCTTTGATTTTGTTGGAAGAATACGAAGACAAATATTGGAATCTTTTAGAACAATGTCGACGTCTTATGGTAAACATAAAAGCTTAAATTGGATTATGCATTCTCTTCAAAAAAGCGACGGATAATACGGAAACTGTTAAAGCTTATTTTTAACTCCAACCTGGTCTGGGTGGGGAGTAAGGAGGTTCTTTCAGAAATGTCGAACAAGATTCTGCATAGTATTGGACAGTTTGCGGTGGAAGGAAGTGGATGGGTTGTCAAGCAATGTGTGTGCACCGAACTATGCGTTGGAATTTATAGACCTTTTGCAGGGAAAGGTTACGAAGCACTCCCCAACAACCTCAAACTAGGTCCCGATATAATACTGGTCAATGTGCATAGTGAAGATGATAGATGTTTTCTGTAGTCCGTGTTGGCTAGTATACACCCCGTTCCATCTTCGCAACATGATTGGGATACTAAACATTACCTGTCTCGTGCGCACGAGTTAGTCGTAGGTGTGTTGGACCCCGTTCCTTTATCCAAAATCGCGGCGTTCGAAAAAGCCAACAAAATTTCGGTATCTGGTTTTTGGTTTCTAGGCTGACGAGTCTTGCGTTTATCGCGCGAGTTCCTTAGTTGAAAGTAAGCATCACGTCGACTTGTTTCTTCTCAACGGAGATGACAGATGATAAAAGACTTCGACAAATTCATCGCAAGTTTCAACCCCAATAAGCGCTTGAAGTATTTTTGCAGGCATTGCTTACACGGTTTTCGAAATCGTTTCAGGTATGAAAACTACCACCTTCCTTGTTGCGAGGGAGTTCTGTTTCAAAAGACCTCGTTGCCCGACAATGACATTACCCAGTTTAAGAATTTCAAGAATGAGCTCGAAAGGTTGTACATAGCTTACGTGGACTTGGAAGCGGCATTGCACCCAGTCTCCAGTTGCGATGGAAATGATACATACACCAGAGATACCACATACACCAAGCTTGCAGTTTTGCCTATGTGATTGTTGACCACTTAGCGGAGGATTTTCCAAAAAGTTGTACAGAGGAGTAGACTGCGTGCAAGTTTTCTTCGAATCTATATTAGAGGAGCAGAAAAAGATCGTGGCTTACGTGGATTCCCACAAGCAACGAATGAAACGTTTACCCAGAAGCAGTGGTTGCTGTACAAAGAAGCTGCGTTGTGCCATATCTGCAAACAAGGAGCATTTACCCTACCCCAAGAAAAGTTTAACGGATTTACGAAAGTATGAGACCACGACCACATCACCGGTGAATTTAGAGGAGCCGCGCACAGCAAGTGTAACCTTTCTTACACTAAAATACGACAGTCATTTCGTCGTGAAGGCTTTGAATTCTTTTAAAGATTTGAACGCTCTGCATAATGTGAGGATCATCGCTAAGAAAAAGGAAAGAATCAGCAGCATGAGATAGGGCGGTTTTACATTCATAGATAGTCTAGCGTTTATGACGGCATCTTTGGAAACTATCTACGAACTTGCGGAGCTTCGACATCATGGACAAGCTCTTCGAAGGTGAATCGATGGAGCTCGTACGAGGCCTTAGGCAAAAAGGTGCGTTTCCATACGAATACCTGACAAATGTGGAAGTGTTTGAGGAGAAGTGTTTACCTCCATGTCGGCATTTGCCTCGTTGTTGAAAGGAGCGATCTGCTACGAATCTTATCAACACGCGATGAAGATTTGGGATTTAGTTTAGGCAAATGCAAAACATTTGGAGATTACCATGACCTGTATTTGTGGACGGATGTCGGGTTTTTAGCCGATGTCTTTGAAAACTTTAGAGCGAATAGTTTGGCTAGTTACGGATTGGTCCCCTCCCATTACATTTCTACACCCTCCCTATCTAAGAGGACGGGAGTGTCATTGTATCTTATGGTGGAAAAGGGTATAAGAGGCGGTGTCTCGTTTATAGCTAGAAGATACGCTAAAGCCAACAACCCGTATATACCATCTACCTTCGACCCTGATAAAAAGAATTCTTACATCATATTTTTGGACTTCAACAACTTGTACGGTTGTGTAATGTGCGAGTATCGACCGACTGGAGAGTACGAATGGGTGCCGGAAGACCAGCTCGAGGATATAAATCTCGATAATTACGGAGATCAGAGTGATACAGGGCTGATATTGGAAGTGGACTTGGAATACTCCGAGATGCTTCATGCATCGCACAATGATTTCCCGTTAGCCCCGGAGCACATGAAAATCACCAAAGTCTATACTTTCTCCTTTCAACCGTCGGGCAATCAAGGACTTGAGGTTAACGTACAGCAAAGGCCTAAAGCTAACAACTAACCTTCACTTAAAGACAAACTATGTGGTGCACTATAGAAATTTGACATACTACATCTCTCTCGGCATGGTTCTCAAGAAAATACACAGAGCGATCAGTTTTAAGCAAGCCCCTTGGCTGAAACCTTACATAGAGTTTAATAACGAGAAACGGCAAGCAGCTAGTAACAATTTTGACAACAACCTCTACAAACTGCAAAATAATTCGATTTTCGGTAAGACGATAGAGAACAAACGCAAGAGAAATGTCTTGATAGCAACGACGTAAGAGAAAGCTATCAAGATGCCCGCAAACATCATCTTGAACAAGCCTATCGTGGTTGGGTTTAGCATCTTGGAACTGTCAAAGTTATTAGTCTACCGGTTTCACTACGACCACATGATGAAAAAGTACGTACCAGAGAGATGTAAACTCCTAGTCACGGACACGGATAGTTTGTTATTCGATAAAAACACACGATGTTTACAAAGATATGGAAGAAGATGCGTCATTGTTCGACGCATCCAACTACCCAAAAGATCATTTCTTACACTCCAACGTCAACAAAAAAGTATTGGGGAAGATGAAAGACGAGAGCAACGGGGTGCCCAATTTCCGAGTTTGTAGGGTTAAAGTCTTAAGTTTTACAGTGTTTTACAATCGGATGGGAAGAACAAAATGGCTTGCAAAGGCATTAAAAAAATAGCACAAGTGGTGCACGAAACTTACAAGAATGTGCTGTTTAATAATAGCGTCGTGGGGTCTTACATTCGTTCGGAGGCGTACGAACTAAAGACCGTCAGCATCAACAAGTTGCCTTTCAGTCCCTACGACGACAAGAGATGGGTATGCGACGATGCAGTCAGTACTCTCGCCTATGGGCACGTGAATTCAGCTTAAACTATCTATATTATCTGTCCAGCTGTTGTATTTGGAATCGTAGCCTTTCCATATAACGAAATAAAGCATTTTCCCATCTTTCCCGTTCTTTTTACGTAATACTTGTTCCACTAGAAATAAATCTGGAACTAGGGTTTTTTTAATTTCCTGTTCGTAGAATCCTCCGAGCACCAGTTCACCCGACTCGTCCTTTAAAAGGTACGTAACTGGTTGGGTTTTTTGCATCTTACGGATCGTGAATACTTCGTTTCTAAAATTTTGCAAATATCCTTTATCAAAGTTTTTTTTTAACTTTAGAAATCCTGACTTTATTTCCTACGGTGAACTTGGATTTCTTTAGCAGTTGTTTAGGGCTAGTTTGTCTCAGCATCGGTTCGTGACGTCTGGTTACTTCCCTAGGTTTCAGTTTTGTGGTGAAATGAACCGTGTCGTTGTAATCCGAAACCAACTCGTCGATAATGAGTATCCACTTGTAATTCCCCTGCCTGGTGAATTTTTTCCACATTCGAGTTTTCAGCGTTCTGTTGAAGCGTTCAACCACGCTCGCTTTCTTCTCTGAGTACGTCGAGTACATGTTGATGTTATGGCACCTTAGTAGCACTTTGAAATTTTTATTGTAGAACTCGCTACCTAAATCGACTTGTACATTTTTAGGGGCAGTCGCTCCTGAGAATATCTTCTTGAAAGCTTCGGTAACATCTAGACCGGTTTTAGATTTAAGTGGAATGGCCCAAGCAAACTTGGACATGACGTTAATGCATGTCAGTAGGTAATTAAATCCTTTATTTAGCTTAGCGTACAGTATCATGTTCACCAAGTCAGCCTGCCATAGATCGTTTAGGCCAAGTACAATCACCTTCCGTCTCGGAAAACTTTTCCGCATTGGTTTGTGAAGTTCGTTTACGAGTTGATCCATTTCAGTTTTTTTTTTCCCCATTTCGAAATTTATTTTTGTTCGCATTATTTTTTTAACGATCGATGCGGCTAATTTTTCTCTCCAAGTAACCGAAGGATCCTTGCGTACTTTTCGAGCTTTAGACATTAGAATTTCATCAGCAACTTGCCTTCGGTTTAAATCTGAGCTTTTCGAGTAGGCAATATCGTGATCTTTACACGCCTCGTGCAGTTCATTTATTCCTTTATCACCTCTAGCTAATCTTTTTTTCTAGTTTTGTTCCAGGCCCACAATATTGATACCCAGGCAAATGTAATTCTGCGGGCAAATGGTCAATCAGTTTATTTACCCTCCCCAGATTTAACGAAGGAAGAATTTTTGCTTCCACACACATCACACAACACTGCTTCCATTCGTCTGTTATTTTTCGATATTGAAATAATAAGAGGTTCGGGTTGGTTAGATGTGTGGCATTTACATTTCACGCAAAACTTCAACTTGGTTGCTTTCCTTTTTTATTGTACAAACAATTTTTAACCTAAACCTAAATTTTGATAAGCGATATTTTTTTCACGAGTGGTGATGACGCGTCGTTGTTCCAATTCTGATAAAATTTCAATCATCTCGTTCCTGTGACCATCGTGCCCCGCTCGGGTGGATACGTACAAAAGCCTCAATCTCCTGACCAGGTCATTTGGATCGCCGTAGTACTTGTAATCCACTGTTCTAGCATACCCTGTTTTTTTAACCATGCCAGTCCCCTTTTTCTTCGTTTTCATATCCTCCCAAATAGGTCCTATTATCGCCGCATACTTGGCACCGCAATTAGACTTGGGTTTTCGAGTACCCGAATCGTTGTTTTGATAGATGGCATTTGTATTTTTCAAAAGAGACACGTAAGATGCCTTGACATTGGGAGGATACGAAAGTTCTTTCAGGTCCTTAAAAACCAGCAAACTCCAAAGTGCTCGTCGTCCCGGGTACTGTTTACCACCAACAACTATATCGTTCTCGAATATTTTTACGGGTTTATTCGCCATGCTCAGTTCTCCGGTTATCATGTCATATTGCAGTCCAAAGACAAAGGTCAGAATCCTTGGGATTTTCGAAAAATTTGAGCAGGAAATATTTTGCCGTTTGCCCTATTATTTGCCCAGGTAACAGACTAGCCAAGGATCTGAGGGTGGGGAAATTTGGAATTTCTGGAGGTGTCGAAACGCGTCTGTTTTGAATTGCTGAAAGGACGGGGGTGACTTTAGGTCCTGTACTGGTAGACGCATATTCGGTTCGCATAACCGGAGCCGGAGTCGCATATTCGGATGCATTGGGAGAAATGAGAGGATCTCGCGCTATCTGAGTCGAATGGTCAACGAAACTGGGAGGTGTCAGCAATTCAAACTTTCCCGTATCGTATATTGTTCCCTCAGTTTCCCACCCATCCTCATCCTCATCATCATCATCATCCTCTGTCTTATAAGTTTTTACAGGAGTAGCAATTGGTATACGTTTCACTCGTTTTTTAGTTGGAAAGCCAACAACTACCTTCGAAGGACTTGCTGCGGGTGTTGGTTTCGGGATGGTTGGTTTCAAAGTACTAACAATGGGTTTAAAAACCTCTTGCGAAGATTCTTCTTGTACTTGCTCATCCAAACGTTGATCCAAAAATTTTTTTGTTAAACGTTTTTTGAGTTTAACAATTTCACTTTTCGTTTCCATGTTCTTTTTTCTTTCGGCTTCTTTTATTTGCGCACGAAAACGAACGTTTATAACGCCCTTCATTTAACGTTTTGTCGATCGATAAAAATCCGTACGGATCGTCCCAACACGTTCTACACAATGTTTTAAACTTGGGAAATTCCATGTCAGGACCGACGTGATTTTCGTACAGATGTTTTAGGTTTAATTCGTCCACAGGAAATACGATAAATAAATTGGCATTATCTCTAATCGCCTGCTTGGAAATTCTTTTATAGGACTGACTGCAATAAAAAACGTCGGCATTCTAATGGCGCCCTTGAGCGAAGTAACGCTCGATGTTATTTTGTTTGTCCAAAAGAACATCATCGAAAACGATGAAATTACGAAATGTAGAATCCAACTCCTCGGGAGGAATCGGATCGCTTTGCGAGTCGTGAAAACACTCTCTCGCCCCACCACTCCACTAATTTCCGCAAATACAGACTGTAAAGCTTGGTATTTTGGTTGACACAAAGTTTTGCTATAGACATGTAATCCGTCGTAATCTAGCCACCCCTCGTTGCAAATAAAATTAAACAGTTGGTTCGTTTTCCCACAGTTTGCAGGACCTATAATCAGGCATCTAATGTTCGAGGGTAGAAATGGATGATTTTTAATTCTTTGCGGGAGGCAAAAAAATCGTAATTTAAAATTTCCATTGTTTTTTTTAGGTTTATTCAGAAACCAAACTCATAAAGTCTCGATCAGAAAATTTATCGTTGGTCATGTTAGGTTCAGCAACTCCATATTCTACCTTGCACCAAAGTTTCACGGTGCTAGGAGTGTCGTTGCTGACGTACACGGAGTTAATTTTACCACTAACTTCCGACAAGGTCATACTTCCGCACGTGGGAAAGTCTAACCACGGTTTTTCCATAACATTTTTGTCAAGTTTCCCTTTAGTTTTGTGGATATCGTTGTACACCCAAGTTCTAAGACAGAGCGGCTTATCCGCATTGTTGGTATTTTCGTTCGCCTTTTTGCAGAACGGGTAGCAGGATGTAGCAGGGTGCAAGTAATTGGGATAATTGAACATCGTCAAAGAAGTGGGTTTATGTTCGTCAATTTGGACTTTTATTTTTCGCAGATGTACCGTCTAAGATTTTTCAACGCATTTTGAGTTTCAGGGTCCATCGGGAAAATCCAAACCTTGTGCTTGGAATCTTTGTTCGAAATGGGAGAACCTACTCCCTTTAAATCTTTGAATTCTACGGAAGGAGACAATGTATACTTTACTCCATTTTTTAACTCAGTTGACTTCTCCGTCTTAACTTCTAACGAATTTGTTTCAAGCAAATTGGAGAGATGCGTGCACAAGGCAGGGTGAGGCATTTTAAATTTCTCTTTTACTTATTCTAACTTTTTATTTCCCTTCCTTTTTTTATTTATATGTAAAATATAAAAAACGAACCAACAGAAATAAAAAATGCCGGTAATTAAATTAGGTCAGTCTTTGAATAGCACGCAGAGAGATGTGAAAGGAACTCCTGAGGTAGGATTTATATTAGACTCTAATAACGATTATGACATGCAGAATAAACGCCTGACTAAAGTGGGAGCTGCCATAGAACCCGAAGATGCCGTAATTTATTCCCAGTTTAACGAATTAGAAGCCGACGTAACGAAACTTAAATCCGACGTAGGATTGAAAAAAGATGCAGATGGACATTTTAACTCTGCGAAGAAACTTATTAAAGATGTTAAAACTCCCACACAAAATAAGGATGCAGCCACCAAGGAGTATGTCAATTCAAAGGTGGTGTTGAATGCAGCCACCAAGGAGTATGTCTATTCAAAAGTCGTATCGAATGTGGCTACTAAAGAATTACCTCTATTCAAAGGTGGTGTTGAATGCGGCTACTAAAGAATACGTCGATTCAAAAGTGTTGATGGATTACGACATGCGAAACAACCGTTTAATTAATCTAGCCATCGGTGTAGACCTTCAAGATGCGGTTACTTATTCTCAGTTAAACGACTTAGAAACGGACGTTAAAAAATTTCAGTCAGATGTTGGAATAAAGGAAGATATCAACGGTCATTTCGAAGCTAATAATAAACGAATCAAAGACCTCGCTCTTCCCAAGCAATGTAGGGATGCTGCTAACAAAAAATATGTCGACGAGGCTACTAAATTTTACATAAATGAGCAGGGTATTAATTTAAAAGTTGATAAGTATGATGCAAGATCGAGACGTCTGATCAATCTAAGACCAGGCATATATTTCGGGGTTGCTGTAAATTATTCTTAGCTAACCGAATTACAAAATCAAATCAAAACCCAACAGATAAACTCATTACCCGAGAATGAAAAAGGAGACTTGTATCAACTGGTAAACGAATTATAAACCTACAATACCCCAAGTTACTCGAGGATGCTGTTACTATGCGGTACGTCCTCGAAAATTGTTCTCAAATAGTAAGTTTTTACATCGTCACGCCATTCAAAAAAGATGACTTTTTCACCTGTAGTAATGGCCAACCTTTTAATTATTATTGTTGCTCGTACAAATATTATTTGAGAGGGGTGACTTTGCTGGGTCTTGATGTAGGTGTAAAGCTGCGATGTATAATGTTCAACGACATTTTAAAACCAGAGTATGAATATAGAGAATATGGAAGCAATGAAGAATTGGATGACTCGGCGTTTACTGGTTTTCAATTTTATCTAGAGGAGGTGATTATTGATGATGATGAAACCGTAATTATTACGAAAATGAAACCACAAGTAATTGACGGGGAGTTTTGGGCAGGGAACGCATATTTGTATAGCGGCTCATACAGATAGCCATCTGGAAATTGGGAATCTTTATCAAGTGGAAATGTTACTAACCCCCGGCAAATATAAATAAACTACCTCCTCATCATATCTAAAACAATCTTGTAATCGTGTCCCTCCGTCAATGAATTCAGAAAAAACAAACAGAAATGCCCGCACCATATTTGATTAAAATTCTGCACTCCATAGTGATTGTATTTAACAGTAGTCCATGCTGTTAGTGCAAAAACATTTCAGTTCTGGCAACAAGCTGCATATTGTACATGGAAGCTGCTCACACGTTGTAGTTTACAAATCTGCCGGGAGACACTCCCGGAAGTGACACGTATAGGCGTGATGACGTCATCAAAATGGCCACCACACGATGTACTAAATCTCTACTATCTCCGGAGCTAATTGATCAATCCTATCGTGCGACCTATTGTTGGAAAGATAATTTAATTTGCTAAAAGAAATGCCGGAAAAATATATGCCATAAATCTGTTAGTTTTGGTTTAATCTGAAGAAAAACATAATATACTGCTGAGAGATATACTAATTCCCAATTATCTCCGGAACTAATCGATCAATCTTTTCGTGCGGACTATCGTTGAAAGGTAATTTAATTTGCTAAAAGAAATGCCGGAACAATGTACGCTGTAAATCTACTAGTTTCTATGTAATTTGAAGGAAAGCACATTATGTCGCCCTCAAAATGGCGACCATACAATATACTAAATATCGTGTATCTCCGGAACTAATTGATCAATCTTTTCTTGCGGCCTATCGTTTGAAAGATAATTTAATCTTCTAAAGGAAATGCCTGAACAATGTATTACGTAAATAATTTAGTTTTTGTTTAATGTGAATGAAAAGATAACGTGCATGTAATTATTGCTGCTTTATATGTGGTTCTTTTGGAAACGGTAAATTATTAAAGGTGTGTCACTTGAGCAGTGTGTATTGTTTAGTGTGTCACTTGAGCAGTGGCCTTCACAGGCACACGGTAGTGTACAGGAAAGTAATTCTTTAATATGACAGCTCGTACCTCTCTTAATACACTTGCAAGTCTATAGAGGCTACGTTACCCCAGCAGTTGTCATCCATCCCAGAATATCAATTCAGCCGATTTTTGTTGCTTCCCCTTAAACGACTACCTGAATGCTCAAGTTATCACCCTGATTCTGATAACCGCATTCTGCAGATTGTGATGGCCTTGTGTGCGTACCTACTTTGTTTTACGTGCGATCCGCCGATGACTTCAGAATGCTGTCTGCCTTTCCTTGTGCTGCAAGAAAGGCTTGAACAAAGTTTTCATTTTAGCCTCTAACTGCTAACTTACAACCAATCATTGACATTACAGCCATTTCTCTCTGCAGTTTTGTGATGGATTGATCTTCTTAAGAATACTTATTATAATTTTCTTGGCATGGCGAACCATGGATGAGGAATTCACATCATATATTGGGAGAAGAATTGACCTGCTTTTTCATTTCAAACCTTCATGGATGTTTTGACGGGAATGGAAGGCTACCCAGGATAACACTTTACCTTCGTGGTCAGCCTTGCTTCTGGTGGATTCTGACCAGTCCATCATTTCCACGGGTGTATCAATGGTTTTTTCTTCGACCATTGGTAACGGTGCACCACATGAACATTTAGTCGTATGAGGAAGACTTGTGGAGGACTCGGGCAAACCTATTCTGATTTATTCTTTGATTGTCCTAAGTTGAGACTGGTTGTCACAAACACACCTTCTGTTGGGTGAAAGATGAGACATACCTGTTCCATGGAATGAGTTCGCCGATGTACTGAAGGCTGTGTTATGATCTATATTATCAATTGCATGCAGCACCAGAA